>APFE030164351.1:8513-94639 GCA_000404065.3 Pinus taeda | reverse complement strand
GAGTAGTTCCCAATCTCCCTCTTGGAATTGCTTCTCCTTGATATTTTTGTCATGCCATATATTTCTCTGAAGCTGATCTACCTCTGTATGGAGAAGGGCTTGCAATCTGTATTCATCCAATCCATTGAGTTGAAGTAGTATCTCCTTCTGTGCATCACTAAGGTCTAGGTCTAGCTGATCTGCCATCCTTAGTGTATTGAACTCAGATTATATTGACATCAAAGCCTTCTTCCCATAGACCAGTGCATAGGGTGTGAACCCCATGGTGGTCTTCCATGTGGCATTGTAGGCCCAAGTGGCTTCAACTAATCTGTCCACCCAGTCGTTTTTGCTGCTGCTCACTACCTTGGTTAGGATCCCTTCCAATGCTCTGTTAGTGACCTCCACTTGCCCATTGGCTTGTATATGGTAAGGGGTGGAAGTCTTGTGCTTGATCTTATGATGTGTGAGTAGGTATTAAATCAGGTTGGAAGTGAACTGACTGACTTGATCTGTGGCCAACTTTCTTGGATACCTAAACTTGTGAATATTTTTTCTCTCAAAAAATCATCTACTTTTTCCTCTGTCGCTGCTTTGATTGCTTTTGTCTCTATCCACTTTGTCAGGTAGTCGGGGCACACAATGATGTATTGTTTCTGCTTTGAAGGAGGGCTGATAGGCCCCACAAAGTCCATGCCCCACTTCTCAAATGGCTCAAAGGTCACTTGAGGTTGCATGGGCATATCATCCTTTGGAGTAGGTTTCCCCATCCTTTGACATCGATCACACTTGCTTGTATATCTCCTCACATCCTGATGAAGAGTGGACTAGTAGTAACCTGCTTGCAATATCTGAAGGTGGTTCTTTTTGCTACAAAATGACTCACAAGACCCGTCGTGACAAGGTCAAGATGATGTGACCCGTCGTGAGCATTGTGTCCTTTGCCATCACATTAATGGCAGCTCCTAGATCAATCAAGTTATGCGGGATCATTGTGCCATTGATGTGGACATCAACTACTCGGCTTCCTATTGGGTTGTGTTATATTCTTTCCACAACTAGGCCACGTAGTCAACCGGGGGGTTAGAGGGGGTGGTCATAGAAGGCTTGAGGAGTACCTGTAACCCCACTATATGGGGTCTAGGTCAACATACTGAAAAATTTTGGTTTTGGACCCTATGTTAGGTTGGGCGGAGCCACCTATGGTTTTTTTGTATGATTTTTGCACATGGTTTTCGGCGCGATGGTTTTCGGTCCATGGTTTGGATGCGATGGTTTTTCAGTCCATGGTATTGGATGCTTCGGCATGTATAAATATGTATTGTAACATTGAAAGGAATATAATGAAAAATCAAGTTGGTAGTCCTAGTTTAGGGATCCAGGGGAAAATATTTGTGTATATGTGTTTTATGTGTTATGCTCTCGCATTGTTTATTTTATGTTTTCTAGAATTCAAATGCAGGTAATTTCTGTATGGGGTTAAAACCTACATTTGGTATCAGAGTTGTTTTGGCTTCAAGGGGATGCCTTTGTTGTTGAGGGGTTTCGCTCAAGCTTGTGGTAGACCCTGTTTAGTGGGAAATCTATGAGATCGATTCTATTGGTGAAAGAAGATGGCAAGCAGTGGAAAGATAGAGATCGAGAAATTTAATGGTCAAAGTTTTGAGATGAGGAAAATCAAGATGGAGGATCTGTTGATGGATAAAGATCAGTGGATCGTGGTAGATTTGGGTACTAAACAAACGGGAGTGTCTGATGAAGAATGGAAGAAGTTGGATCGGAAGGTAAAGAGCACAATACGATCGTGTGTCTCAAATTTAACATTGCTGAATGTATCATGGGAAGCTACAGTGAAGGATTTGTGGGACAAGTTAGGGACTTTGTACTAATCTGTCTCTGGTGAATAAATTGTTCCTGCACAAAAAGTTGTATAACCTGAGGATGAAAGTTGGAGACTTGGTGACAAAGCATCTGAGTGCATTTAATACTGTGGTAAGTTAGTTAGCATCTATTGATATTAAAATTTCATATGAAGATAAGTGCATTAGTTTGTTGTGTTCTCTACCAGATTCATGGGATAGTCTGGTTATTGCAATAGGTAGAAATGCAACTGCCTTAGAGTTTGATGAAATAGTCTTAGCCTTGCTGACGGGGGAGATGAGATGGAAAAATATGGAGAGCCAGAATGGTGATGCCTTGTCTATACGGGGATGGTCCTAGAACAGAAACAAAAATAATTCATCGAGTTGGAGATCTAAATCTAGAGGGAGATCTAAATCTCTAGGAAAACCTGTAAAGGTGGTGTGCTGGAAATGCGGAAAGGAAGGCCACTACAAAAGTTACTATAAATATAAAGCTCCTAACAAAGGAAAGGGATCTAATGAGGCTACTTCTGCAGGGGTGAAAACCACCTTAGATGAAGGTGGGAATGTGTACTTGGCTTCTTCAAGTACACATGTAGATCATGAGAATGGTTGATTGACTCAAGTGCATCCTTTCACTTCACTCCCCATAGAGAGTGATTTTGTGAGTATGAGAAATATGATGGTGGTGATTTTTTCTTAGGGGATAGGAAGGCTAGAATCGTTAATCGTTGAAAAGTAAAGTTGAAGTTGCAAGGTGGAAGGGTTCGAACACTTCCGGCTGTTCTACATATTCCTGCATTGGCCAAAAATCTAATTTATGTAAGCAAGTTGGATGATGTAGACATAAAGATAGTGTTCAAGAAGGATGCCTACAAGATGGTTTGGGGAGCACTGGTATTGATGCGGGGAGTTTGGATTGGAACTTTGTACAAGCTGCAAGGTAGCACAATTATTGATGGGTGCAATAGTTCGGTGGCTCCTAAAAGTGGAGAAAAAAATCTAATGGTCTCTGGAGAGAAGACCATGTTGTGTCATCAAAGGCTTGGACATAATGGAGAGAAGGGGCTTCGAATACTTCATGGTAAAGATATGGTAGAAGGTATGATTAATAGCTCTCTGGATTTTGATTTCTGTGAAAACTGTGTATATGGGAAGCAGAATCAGGTGAGTTTCCCCTCTGGTAGTAAGAGGGCGAAACAGATATTAGAGCTTGTGCACAGTGATGTGTTTGGACCTGTGAAGGTTCCATCACTGTGTAAGTCTATGTACTATGTATCATTTATAGATGAATTTTCAAGGAATCCATGGATATATTTGCTTAAGAAGAAATTTGAAGTGTTTGATAGGTTTACAAAATTTAAGGCTCTGGTGGAAAACTAGATAGAGAAGAAGATAAAGATCCTGAGGATAGATAATTGTGGAGAGTTTTGTAGTAAGGAATTTCAAGAATTCTGTAAGAAATGTGGTATAGCATGGTAGAAGACTACTCCATATACACCTCTGCAAAATGGAGTTGCAGGAAAAATGAACAAGATGTTGATGGAAAGGGCAAGAAGCATGCTCAGTGTTGCCGAGTTAAGACAGGAATTTTAGGCAAAGGCGGTGGAGATAGCATGTTACCTGGTCAATAGATCACCTTCATCAGCATTAGAGGATAAGACTCCACAAGAGGTATGGACTGGTAAGAAACCCTCTCTTTCACATCTGAGGGTATTGGATAGTGATGCATAGTACAGTTCTAAAGGAGAAACGAACCAAGTTGGTAGTAAATTTGAAAAGTGCATCTTTATTGGTATGAAGATGGTTAAAGGGGTTATAAGCTTGGAACCCAGTAACAAGGAAGTAGTTGTACAGTTTGAGTGTGGTGTTTAGAGAAGTGAAAGATGTTATTAAACATGAGTCCAACCAAAGGAACCTGAGAAGATAGAGTTTGAAGTAAAGGAGGAAGAATCATGTTATACAATAGAGGAGGAATCAGAGGATGAAAAGCCACAAACTCCAGGTGTGAGAAGATCAGTTTGAGAAAAAAGGCATCCAGAAAGGTATAGTCCATTTGCTTTCTGTTTAAATTTTGCTTTATCTATTATTGATGATGATCATAGAATTGTGAAGGAAGTAGTAGATTCAGAGGATCAGAAACTCTGGAAAGAGGCCATGGTTGATGAAATGGCATCTTTGCACAAAAATGAGGCTTTGGATCTGGTGGAGTGGCTGGCTGGAAGGAAACACATTGGCAACAAATGGGTGTTCAAGAAGAAGACAAATGCAGAAGGAAAGGTGGAGAAATATAAAGCTTGATTAGTAGCAAAAGGTTATTCCGAGTTGCCAGGAATTGATTTTGGTGATATTTTTTCTCCTTTTTCCAAGGTAACTTCTATTAGGTTACTTTTATCTATTGCTGCTGCTTTTGATTTTGAGGTAGAATAGGTGGATGTGAAGACAACATTTCTTCATGGGGATCTGGAAGAAGAAATCTACATGAAGAAACTTGAAGGTTTTGCGGTGAAGAGTAAGAAAGAACTGGTATGAAAGTTAAATAAGTCTCTGTATGGGTTAAAACAGTCACCAAGGATGTGGTATCATAAATTTGACACATTTATACAGTGACTTGGCTTCACCAAAACCAAAGCAGACCACTGTGTGTATTTTAAATTAATTGGTGACCATGTTATTTATTTGGTCTTGTATGTGGATGATATGTTTCTGGTTGGAAATGACAAAGAAATTATCTAGGATTTGAAGATCCAATTGTCCTCCAAATTCGACATGAAAGATCTTGGTGCTGCAAACTATATTTTGGCATGGAAATTAAAAGAGATCATACAAAGAAGAAGCTCTGGTTCAACCAGAGGAAGTATGTCGAGACAATACTGCAGAGGTTTAATATGCAGGGTAGTAAACCGGTGAAGGTTCCTATTCCTGTAGGTGTGAAGCTATCTGATGAACAGTGTCCCAAGACACAAGAGGAGGAAGAGGACATGTCTCATGTTCCATATGCAATTGTAGTCGATGGCCTGATGTATGCAATGGTCTGTACTAGACCAGACATTGCACATGCAGTGGGAGTATTGAGGAGGTTTATGTCAAAACTAGGGAAGGAGCATTATACAACATTGAAGAGGGTTTTTAGGTATTTACGTGGCACTAGTGATTATGGTTTGTGCTACCAAGGAAGACCAGGATTGGAAAAAGTGTTGGATATTCATGGCTTTGTTGATGCAAACTGGGCTGGAGATTTGGATCAGAGAAGATCTACAAGTGGGTATGTGTTTAACCTATTTGGAGGTGCAGTTAGTTGGATGAGTAAGAAACAATATGTATTGACACTATCAACTACATAGGCAGAATACATGGCAGTCACTCAAGCAAGCAAGGAAGCAGTTTGGTTGCAAAGATTGTGTTCAAGTATGGGGTTAGTAAAGGAAGCTATAAGGATAGACTGTGATAGCCAAAGTGCAATTTTCTTGGAAAAGAACCCTGCATATCATTCAAAGACAAAGCACATTGATGTTCAGTATCACTTTGTGAGGGATATGATAGAAGACAAAAGGTGTTGCTGGTAAAGGTGGACACTTTGAAGAATATTGTTGATGCATTGACAAAATCTGTGAGCTCTGAGAAGTTCTCTTGGTGTAGAGAAACAATGGGCATTGTAGGGCTGGATAAATGACTAAGCTCTCTTGTGGCCCCCTATGGAAAGAAAACAGCAAGTTGGAGAATGTTGGGTTATGCTACATTCTTTCCACGACTAGCCCACATAGTTAGCTGGAGAGTTAGAGGGGGGGAAGAGCCCCCCCTTCATTGGGTCGATTGCGAAGCGGGGGGGTCACAGGGGGTTTGAGGGGTGCAAGTAACCCCCCTCTATGGGGTCCAGGGCAGCACCCAAGAAAATTTTGTTTTTGGACCCTATATTAGGTTGGGAAGACCTACCTATGGTTTTGTGCATGATTTTCGCACATGGTTTTTTGGATGCAATGGTTTTCAGTCCATGTTTTTGGACGCGATGGCTTTCGGGCCATGATATTGGATGCTTCAACATGTATAAATATGTATTGTAACATTGAAAGGAACATAATGAAAAATCAAGTTGGTAGTCCCAGTTTTGGGATCCAGGGGAAAATCTCTGTGTATATGTGTTTTATGTGTTATGCTCTCACATTGTTTATTTTCTATGTTTTAGAATTCGAACGCAGGTAATTTCTATATGGGGTTAAAACTTACACATATATACTCTAATCGCCCGATGATGCAAAAATATGAAGCCACAACGTGGACTTCTTTCTAAAACTTCTCCAATTCTATTGGACATGACATTCACCATTGTCATGCACTAGAGTTAATGCATGAGCAAACCTTTGACTCCTTCAAAGTGCAAAGTCCGGAAGGAGCTGAAGCTGCAACCAATGGGCTTAACCAGCCTAGGTATGCTTAGGGTGGATAATATAGTTAGCAAGGCCAAGGATGTGGTATGGGAGTTAGAGGAACTAGAGGACCTGTATAGGAAGAGGACAATTTGGTCAAGGGCATAGAAATATAATTTGTTATAATTGTAAATAGTAGGGACGCTTGGCTCATGACTGCACTAACACATGCTACACGTGTAATTATTGTAAGTCCATGGATCATCGCACAGATAATTTCCCTCAGTTGATTACCAAGTGGAAAGAAAAGAAGGGACATAATGTTCAGATGATAGTTGTCAAGATATGGAGAAATAAACAGTAGTCCAGCATGATAAAACGACGAGATGCTAAGACGAGAGTCGATGCTGCGAGGCCTCAGGAACAACAACCTAAATGGGTAAGGAGGTCTTTCGAACCACCCTCGAAATTTGACCTTGTTAAGAGAAAGCCATGTATAAGGAGGCTATGCAAGAGATAATTGCAGGAGAGTGGGACAAACTAGGGGCTAGGTGCAAAGTTTCCATGCAAGAGGTATTTCATAACATGGTAGGTAGGGAGTGAAGAAACATGGTAGACCCAGTCCACAGTTTACTATAGAGTTGTTTAAAGTTGGTTAAAAATCCATGAGCACTAGAAAAGTTCTGCAAGTAGGTAGAAAAGTGTATCGGGACAGAAAGGGAGCCTCCTACGCAAATTTTACCAAGGGTTGTGAACCAGGTTTCTCATCGAAAAAGGACCAGAAAAGAATTTTTATTTGCAACATAGATAAGTGAGTATGATATGGATAACGTTATACTAGATTTGGGGTAAAATGTCAATACCTTACCAAAGAGAACCTATGAAATGATGGGAAGGCCAAAGCTGAAGTGGTCTCCAATTCCATTCAGATTGGGGAATCAACATAAGATTTTTTCAATCAGATGAACATCAAGGGTACTAGTGGACGTTGATGGGGTGTCAAGCATGATTGATTTTAAGGTTATCAAAATCATGGATGATACTAATCCCTATCCTTCTCTTCTAGCTATCGAATTGGCCTTTGACAACCAGTAATTATCAACTTAAAAAGAAGGCAAATGATTTTCAAAGGAGGAGAAATTCAGGTTACTACACCATCAAATTTGTAGGAAGTGTATTGCTATGTAAAGTCGGTAAAGGGCGAGCTCAACTAGGAGGATATAGATAGCATCTCTAATGTTATATCCCAGAAAGATGATTACGTAAACCTAACAACCGATGGAATTTTGAGTTGGTGAGGCATCGAGTCTTGTGCATCCATCTCAAAGGAGGCTCTACAGAATTGGCAGAATCCGCTACATGAGTTCAGTACCAAGCGATGCACCCACATTACAAGAATGGTACACTAAACCGGGACTAAGGTGAACAATCCACCCCATTTTGATGGTCTCTATGAGGTTGATACTTTTTTATGGGAATATAAAGAGAAGGTACCTGATTGTCAAAGAATCCTTATCTTGGTCATCGCACTACGCACAACACCAACCAGACGGTGGACTATGCATAGAGAACAAGTTGCAGGATGGTGACAACTCAAGGAATTTTTGAAAGTCATGTTTGGCCCTAACTTTGGGTTCCTGGAGAAAAATATTCAGAAATGGAGAGTCCGAGAACTCACTAAAAGTGGTGCATCATAGCTTGGATGATGGCAAGAGTACCTCAGTAGGAATGGGTACACTGTTTTATTCATACCTTAGGTGTTATACCGAAAATTGGTACATTGAGTTAGAAGTGTATAGAGAAACTCGAGATTGGGATGAGTTGGCGCAAAATTTTAGGACAACCCTTAGCTTCGAAGTCGATGAACCTAAATTCAAAGAGGCTCTAAAAGTGTTGCAGGAGAACATATTTGCAACAGATGACCTAGTTCTAATTAA
Organism: Pinus taeda; assembly: GCA_000404065.3. NCBI lineage: Eukaryota > Viridiplantae > Streptophyta > Pinopsida > Pinales > Pinaceae > Pinus > Pinus taeda. The sequence continues at coordinate 86,497 of APFE030164351.1, read as the reverse complement.
GGATGAGCCATTGTGTGACACACTCCAACACTTGTAACGAGTACAAGAGTTTTTTTAGTGTTATAATCTGGTAGAAAAGGAGGAATATGATGAGGAGGACCCTCAAAGCATCCAAATTCTAGAAGTAGAAAGTGAATGTGTAGTGGAGGGACCCCCATTACATTTTAAAGAATACGTGGAACCAATAAAGATAAAAAATGGTAAGCTCGAGGATGAGGAACTTTCTAAGTTGACGACCACTAGAACCTACCAAGATGGTAATATTATTGTAAAGGTCTTAGGTTCACTATATCAGTAATCATTTGGTATCAAATGCTTGGGAAACCATGGGTATTGATGTAGCCAAGATCAAAGACATGGGAATTGGAAGAGCACAGGTTAGCAGTGCATTGACAGGAGTTGTTGACAACTATGCCACCCTTCATGATGTGGGCTAAAATCCGAGGTGAAGAAGGAATGGATTACTCACTATGTAAACATGTAAATTTTGTAAGTATATTTAATTAAGGGTCATAACAAATGGGGCCTACCCAAAGGTTACATACGTATAGTCAAGGATAAAAAAATATGTTGTGTTAGGGGTGACGTCGACTTAGGAACATAAGTCATTACAAAGGATGATCCTACAAGATAAACAATTATGATGATGTAAACTAGAATGTGAATTATTAGAGGCATTGATTAGGGTCAGGATTGCATGGGGAAGACTGCATCAAAATGATTTACCCCCTCAAGGAAATCTTCAAGGAGAGAGATAAAAGAGGTTGGATAGATTACAGAGTCCCATTCGGTTGTAGGGGAAGGCTTGATAGTTGTCAATCCAGCCATGGATTATCAGGAAACTTTCATGATATGGTTATGAGAGCCAAGACTAAGGTAAAGGATGATCTGAATCGACAAGGAATGACTAGGGTGAGTCACTAACTTATTTGAGACATCATATTGAATAAGCTTGAAGAATGTGACCATGGAGCAGATTGTTGGTAATTGAGGAGTTTCGAATCTGAACTACATCATAACAAGGAAAATGGACCATCATACCTGATGGACAAAGTAGAAGGAAACATCATTATAAATAACCATCCAGGGAATGAAGCAAAGCAAGAAAAGAATATAAGGATAAGTTTAGGACCTCAAACAAATGGTGATGGTAGGACTCCTTTGAGAGTGGAGACAGAGGAATCACACAGGGGTGGTGTGCTAACAAAAGGATAGATAAAGGAATGGAGAAGTAGACCACCCTGAATAGGAGGGTTGACAAGAGGATGCAGATTTGGAAGAAGATGTTCCGGCAAGGAGATATGGGTGATACAACTAGGAATGGGAGGCATAGGTCTGGGAGGGTGGGAATATTCACTGAGAGGTTGAGATAAAGGAGGGTTCCCTCCACTCACAGGGATGGTTCACACGTGAGGACACATATGCACCAGTAATTTTAGTCAGGCGCCATGAGAAAAGGGTCCTTGCAGTCTCTTGGAGCATAATGGCAAGCTACAGTCTACACTAGAAGGACTATAGTATAAAGGTGGGATTTTATCTTGATGTGTGATGGTGAAAATTGAAGAAACATTGGATAATTCCAATATCTTAGCACAGGGGAAAGGCGAAGGCCTACATCAAAAATAAATTCACCACCTTCAGGATTTATCCCATGGTGCCAAGGGAAGGTCTAGGTACAACTAGAAGAAGGAGATAAATACAAAAGACAGACATAGAACTCGACCCTAGAGTAATAGTGGTAGCCAGGTGTTTCCATTTCATTATACCACTATGGGGAAGGGGACATGATTTTTTATGTAACCAACTCACAAAAATAGATCAATGACTTAAAAAGTATCCTCTTTGAGAGGGAAACCCCCTTTATATTACATAAATGAGCAATTCTTGAATGCTACAAATGAAAAGACCTCCTTTGTATATATAGGAGTCTAAGGGGTCATAATATAATCAAGCCTACATAACAATAATAATTTAAGGGAACAACAATAACAATAGTGGGATTTTATGGGGCACAGTAATAACAATATGGGGGCTACATGGGCACAACAATAACAATAAGGGGGCTACATGGGCACAACAATAATAATGAGGGGGATACACTAGCATTATAGAGACCTAACATGCCCCTTTCCTTCAAAAAAGTGTTGTCCTCAATGCTTGAGTGGTTCTGGATGATTCTATATAAAATTCTCATACTCCTATGTGGAATCTTTAGTAGGTAATTTATTCCACTTAATGAGATACTTTGAAATTAATCGATTCCATAGTTGTCGATTTCTTATTTCTGTGACTTATTCAAGCTCAAATATGATTTTTCCTTCTTCATCAAGTTATGGCAAAATTGTTTGAACTGGAAGCTTGTCACTGATAACCTTATTTAAACATAAAACATTGAAAACTGGGTGTACTCGGGAAGATGTAGGAAGCTCCAATTTGTATTCCATAGTACCAATCTTTTGCAACACCTTGTAAGGACTATAGTACTTAGTTGATAATTTATCACCCTTCTTAGCTTGCTTGAGAGACATTTGTTTGCATGGTTGTAGCTATAAAAAAACCCAGTCGCCTACATCAAAACTTATTTCACTGCGATGTTGATATGCATGTTGTTTCATTTGATTTTGCACCATAGTGAGGTTATCCTTTAAGAGTTGAAGAACTTGTTTTTTATGTAGCTTCATGATCCGGATTATCCACAGTTTTTAGTTCATTCTGTCGACGTTTCAAACCCCAAAGGGGGTCCATCATCAGGACAATTCAGAAAGATAGAAATGAATGAATTATTGAGAGAAAGAGCTGAGCGCCTGGGTATAAATAAACTAAAGAACCCTAATATAAGGGCCGACACATGATTTTTAATTTTTTAAAATTTTTGTTATTATCATTATTCTTTTTAATTAATTACTTAATGTTAATTATTAGGCCAGGTTTATTTAATTGATAATTTTAATTCATAGATATTTATATTTTATTAATAAATCAACCATTAACATTAGATTAATTAATTAATCAATTAATTAATTAATTAATTAATTAATTTCTAATCTTTATTTATGGATTAAATACTACTTTCATTTTAATATTAAATCAGCTATCAATAGATTAATTAAAGAAAGAAAGACTAGATCTAGATATAGAATCTCCATATTATATCTAGATGTAGATCTAGATATAGAATCTCCATATTATATCTAGATGTAGTTCTAGATATAATATGGTGGATGATATCCATAAAGTGCCATAAATGGGGTCATTTTTGCTGCAGTATTGAAGGAGGTGTTATACCACCATTCAGCTAGAGGTAACCACTAAACCCATTGTGTTTTTTTATCAGATACAAAACAACGAAGATACCCTTTCAAACATTTTTTTCACTATCTCAGTTTTCCCATCATATTGAAGATGATAAGATGAGCTAATTGAGTACCAAGACAATAAAATAATTTCGTCCAGAAATTTTCGATGAAAATGGGATCTTTGTCACTTACTGTTGGGTAGAGTCCCCCTAGGTCAACGTTTTCTCAAAGTTTTGGAAAGAGCCCACATTTTGAGGAGCGAAACATGTTTCACGCAGATTTTTAGAAGTCATAGGGGCTTTAACGCAGGTCAAAGCCCCTTATTTTGTAAAAGGAGAGGATTAATTTGTATGTTTTGAGTTTTGACCATGGTTTATGGACCATGGTATTGTAAGGGAAAAAAAAAATATATATATATATATATATATATATATATATATATATATATATAATATAATATATATATATATAATATTAGATATATATAGATATATATATATATGGTTGTCTTAGTAAGTCAAAGGCATGTTATGATGGATATATTTTGATCATGTTTTTTGGTATGGAATTTTCATATGTTTCTGCGTTAGAGTGAAGGGGAAGGCTCCTGCAGTTGTGTGCATGGAGACCTTGGTAAGTCTATAGTTGTGTGAGTAGGCCCCTGCAGCTGTGTGTGCAGGGTAAGAAGTATTGTAATTGTGAAGATCTGAAGATAATAAAGAAGGTTTTGAAGGAAAACCTGTGTACTTACTTTTTGTACTCTAATTTATACAATTACTATTTACTTTTGTGTTGTGCAATGAAAGATAAGATCAAAATTAGTATATGAATGTTGCTACAATTAATTACAGTTAAGATCCATTGATTTATACACCGTAGATAGAGTTTAGATCTGCGAAGTAGACCTTTTGTATGAATAGATCGGACCTAGTATAAAATTAAGTAAGATAGTGTAGCATAGTAATAAATATGTAGACTAAGTCAAGATCCACACTCTATATCCTTCTAGATGTGGAAACCTAGTTCCATCATCCCCCAATATCACCTCAGGTGAGAATGTGGTCTACGCAAGCAAATCATTTCCGAAAGGGCTAGTCGTATAGGGTTTTGTTGTTTAGCGCAGCTAACTATGAACCTGGGAATGGGCCCCTCAAGCCAACAAATGGTTATGTTTTCGGGACCAGGATCAGTCTTAGGGATATGTGATGTTGCATCCATCTTGAAAAGAGATTCAAGATTGGGTCAATCTCAAGTTGCACGAATTTCTAGCATAAGAGAATAGAAATTCACACTTGTCAATAGAAAGGTGGTTGCAGAAGTATATATGTACATAAAAACATGAAATCTTTTCCGCATCATTCGCTAATGAGCCGCACAAGTGGCTTTCAAAATTAGTTGAAAGCAAGAACTGTTGGAAGCGCGACGAGCCTACTACATGGACCCCAGAACTGATTAAGCAACTCAAGGAGACTGAAAATAAGATCACAAGAGTTGTTGATTACTATATAAATAGTGTTCTCGGAGGATTTATTATATAATTCATGATTGACACATCGGTATCCTACAGTGAAGTTGATCGCCAATTTTTCAAGGGTCCGAGAGGTAAGTATTTGAATTCCATGGAGCTCTGGATTAATATGTTGTTATGCGAAAAGGGCATACTGCACATGCAAGTGGATTGATGTTTAAAAGAAAGACTAGATCTACGTGGAGCATAAAGAGATTCAGAATAGACTATGATAATTTTGTTGAAGCTATTTATAGTTCATTATTGGGTGAATCAAAAAGAAAAGAAGAAAGAAGAAACCCTAGCACGCCTAGAGGTACGTCGCAGTTAGATAATCAAGGCACTTCTAGGATTCACCATCTAACCACTCCACCTCCACCTCCACCTCCCCATTTAATATGGTTGACGCAGTAAAGATGCTTATTTCTAAGGGTTAGGGATCAAAGGATCCCGAGAAAGTTTGGTTTGTCGCAAAAGATGTATGGAAAGTGCAACAAATCAATGATGAAGATATGAAGAAAGCTTAGCTTTTCATAATGTTGTAGGACAGAGTGTTTTCATGGTATATTAAGTATAGTACAAAAAACCAAGCTGCGTCACTAGCTAAGACAAAGAAAGAATTGAACACAGAGTTCAAGAAATCAAACTCATAGTTGCAGTGCATTACGAAGATAAAAGAGATTAAGAAAGCAGTCACCGAGACTACCTGGGAATTAGATCAGAGATTAAAATGTTTGTTGGGACAATTCAACTTTCATATCTCTTATGAGCAACACAAAGAGTGGTATATAGCTGTGCTATTACTGTATCTCAGATTACCGCTATCACAACAAAAGATCGCATCGCAAGCTGAGGCATTAGAAATTCCAATGAAGATATAATCATCATCGATATAGGATACTCACGTAGGAGTTCAGCCAATATAGACCTAGTTAGCGAGCTTACATATGGAGCTACAAGATTTGAAGAAGGGAAAATAATTTCGTTTTGATATGCGCTTAGACATTTGGTGCATAAAGTGTAAAGTGGAAGGTCACTATAAGGACCAATGTCCTGTCTATCATGATGATTTGGCTGCTGGAGGTCCTAATCCTATGAAGTCGATATCTAGTGCTTGACCAAGTACCGGATTGAGTTTTTGGTGTAGCATTTTCTGATTTGCAGGCCAGCACCCAACTGACCACTGTTATTTGTTACAGAAGTATGTGCAGTCACCAAAGCAATTATTTTATAACTTACGTTGTTCATTAGAACATGACAAAAGAAATTATTGCAGCTATGATTTGATGATAGAGAAAACTCTGACATACAAAATGTAAGTTGAAAGCCACACGCAGGAAAATCATGGTTCACCTGCAACCTGTGGATAATTTCAGGGTTGAGGACAAGGTCGAGGAGGGGGCGGTGGACGAGGTCAGGGTTAGATTATATGCTATAACTTCGGTGAAGTTGGACATTTTGTGTCAGATTGTTAGAACCTCGTTACCCCTTCCTATAAGTATTGTAGACAATTCGACCATGTAATAGAGGATTGTCCTGTTTGGATGGATAAAAAGCAGAAAAAAGAAGAATTAGCAACCTATGCAGAACTTGCAAATGATGAGGGTTGAACTGCATGAATATGATCCAAGTGTTAACATAGTGACCCGAAGTGGCATAGCTACAAGAGAAGATAAAACAAAGGGAAAAAATCCTATGGCGGATACATGGGTCAGAAAGGCTGGAGAAAAGAGTACTAGGTTCAATATGCAGAGGGAGAAAGAAACCTTCATGGAAGCGAAGAAGAATTTCACGGACTCGGGAGCTTCGACATCAAAGACGAAGATGCAACTAGTACCACAGAAGAATAATCCTGAAGTGGTTACTGCGATAGAGAACCCTGATCTGACCATTCTGAAGTTCTTTCTGCATACATGTAAGAAGTTTCTAAGGGATCAAAAAGAAGTGGAAGGATTTCAAGAACTAATCAAAAACTACGTTGGTAAAGAGAAGCCACAACCTAAAAAATGTGCGGTAAACAAAGTATGCCGAAATAAGAAAAGAAGTGGATAAGAGATGTGATTAACTACTGAGAATGGTAAATTCGAATTGGATCAAGTAATTCTTGACTTAGGCTCGGATTCGAATGTATTACAAAAGTAGGCCTGTGAGTGAATGGGGAAACCAAAGCTACAATGGTCACCGATACAGCTGCGGATGGCCAGTCAGCAGAAAATTATCCTGCATAGCGTTGTTGTGGACATTGAAGGAGAAAGCGTGGTGGTGGACTTTGAAGTTGTTGAGATTGTGGACGAAAGCAATTCATATCCATATATACTTGGAATTGATTTGGATTTTGATATGGATGCCATAATCAATCTGAAAAGAATAAGTATGGTATTCGAGAAGAATGGTACCAGAGTCATTGTTCCGTTGGACCCCTCTGAAGGAGCGCGGTATACATAACCTGTCCACGATGAATATGGTGATGAAGATGTTGACCATATCTATATTTAACTGTGTGGGATGAGGATTGGATCAACCCCACTGCATATGGGAGGATAATATGGGAAAAGGATAGTTCGTGTGTCTTGGACTCTGATGTGGAAGTGGAGAATCGGTAGAAGCGGTTGCACAAAGTATCTACTCTACGTTGTAATAGACTTACAAAATATCTTCACTGCATATCAAAAAGGTAGGTAATTTACCTTACTATGATGGGATAGGTGATGGTAGCTTATTTATTGATGAGTTTGAAAGGGATGTACTAGAAGAACAATGATGGATGTACTGGAAGAACAACGATTCCAGGCCTTGGATATAGCTTTTAGGTCTACACCTACGTGATTGTGGGGGATGCATAAAGACAATATAGGAGATTGGAAGGAGTATCACTGATTGATGAGGCTCAGGTTCGATCATGCAAACACAAGACTTACAGAGAAGTGTAATGGTAAGGATGATCCTCGAGAACATTTTTCTTATTGGACTACGACATGGGGCGAAGAACCTCAACCAGAATGGGTACACATATTTGTCCACACTTTGGATGTGATACTGATGAATTGGTATCTCGAAATGGAGCTACGCCATGGCACCGCAAACTAGTATGATATGAAGGAAAGCTTCATATTGACCTTCAACTTCGAAGATGGGTTTCAGTGTATTGATGATGCCCTTCAGGAAATTAGAGCAGCAAGTTTTCGAACACCAAATGAGCCAACGACTTGGGTAAAGCCTGATTGGACCGCACAGTTGCAGCACACAATAGAATGCAATAATATGACTGCAAAAGAGGGTGAAGAAGATCCGTGCAACATTAACATCCTTGAATTAGAAGAACAACATGGGGCTGTGGGACCAAAAGTTGAGATACTTGATATAACAAATCCTGTTAAGATGAAGCATGTCAATATAGGCTCATAAGCAGAGCCCAAATTCACATGCATCGGAGATTACTGGGATGAGGATACAATAGGTAAGGTCGTCGAATTCTTGCATGAGTACTAGGAGTTGTTTCCAATGAAGTTCACTGAGTTAAAATTAAATGTAGGAAATTTGGGTGTTATGAAGATCACTTTGAAGCCAAATGTGAAGCCCATAAAACAACGACCATATAGGCTAAACCCAAAATACAAAGAGAAGTTGAAGGAGGAGCTTAAGAAGATGGTCACAGCTGGAATAATTGAACCTATGGAAGAATCTAACTTGGTGAGCCTGATGGTAGTGTAGGAGAAAAAGAGTAAGGGTGAGATAAGGATTTGGGTCGATTAAAGAAAGTTGAACGATGCATGTGTATAGGACCAGTTCCCAACATCGTTCACTGATGAAGTTCTGGAAAATGTGGGAGGACAGGAGGCCTACTCCTTTACAAATGGCTTTTTAGGGTACCATCAGATTAAGATCACTCTAGAAGATAGGAGTAAGACCACTTTTTCTACTGATGGGGATCATTTCAATATACAGTCATGCCATTTGGGTTGAAGAATGCACTTGCGATATTCTCTACAGTTGTCGTCGCAGCGTTCAAAGGATTCATCCACAAATTTTAGGAGGTTTACTTTGATGATTGGACAGTCTTTGGACTATGAAATAAGCATGTTTCGAGCCTGCGCTTGATGTTGGATACCTGTAGGAAATACCGGATCTCATTGAACCTAGAAAAAAGCATGTTTTTGTGTACCATATGGAATATTACTGGGACATTTTGTTTGCAAGTTGGGGTTGATGGTGGACCCTGTAAAAATCAGTGTTATTATCAATCTGTATCTGCTAAAGAACGTGAAGCAGTTACACACGACTCTAGGGTATACTAGTTATTATCGGTATTTCATAAAGGCCTATGCGTAGATCAATGCGTCGATGGAAAAATTACTAAAGAAATATGTCACCTTTTGTTGGGACGATGAATGTAAAAAGAGACTCGACATCTTAAAGGAAAAAATGGTCACTGCATCGATCTTGGTGTTTACAGATTGGAAGAAGGAGTTCCACATTCATGTAGATGCATTATGCATAGCTTTCGAGGTTGTCTCAACATAGCCAGGGGAAGGGGACCTTGATCACCCCATCGTATTTTCGAGTCGAAAATTATGAAAGGCGGAAAGGCATTATTCAACAATGGAATGAGAGGGCTTGGCTATGGTGTACTCGCTACAAAAATTTAGGCATTACTTATTAAGCGTGTACTTCAATATGTTTACAGACCATTCTACACTGAAGTACTTGGTGAAAAAGCCCATGTTGGGGGGGTGAGATCTACAAGTGGCTATTGTTGTTCCAAGAGTATGATTTTGAAGTAATAACCAAGCCAGGATGATTGAATGTTGGGCCTGATCATCTATCTAAAATTGAGACCGGTGAAGAACCAATGAACATTGAAGAAGGATTTCCCGATGTGCAACTCTTTGCAGTAAGGGTTGCTGATGATCATTTTTCCAATATCATTTAAATTTTTTCTACCATAGTAGCCCCTATAGAGTATACGACTCAACAGAAGAAATAACTCATAGTAAGTGTAGCAGATGTTTCTCTGATTGTCAGGCATTTGTATAGAACATTAGTCCCTAACGAGATATTGTGCAGGTATGTCCCTGAGCATGAAAGACACAGTATTTTGGTAGAAGCACATGGTGGTGTCCTGGGAGGAAATTATGCAGGAAAAAAAATCACGCAAAAGATATTAAGACATGGACTATGGTGGCCCACGGTGCACAAGGATTCCAAATGATATTGTAGTGCTTGCGATGTCTATCAGAGGACCGGAAGACCGTCGAGAAGGGAAGAATTGCTTTTAAACCCACAAGTTACCTTGAAGGCTTTTGATAAGTGCGAAATTCACTTTGTGGGGCTGATCAACTCGTTGGGAAATAAGACTAGTGCACGAAACATTATTACTGTGACAGATTATCTGACCTGGTGGATTGAAGCACAAGCAGTAAAGGATTGCAGCACAGACACTACTGTGCAATTCACCTTTGAATATATCTTGTCGAGCTTTGGGTGTCCAAAGATACTGACGAGCGACCAAGGATCACACTTCCTACAGAACACTATTCATGCATTGACGAAGGAATTTCAGGTACATCATTAGAAGAGCACTACTTATCATCCTCAGGCGAACGGCATGGTTGAGGCTTTCAATAAAATCTTGGAAAATTCTCTGACAAGAAAATTTGAAAGGCATTGGTTAGGACCATACATTGTCAGGGATATCTCAGATGATGGTGCAGTTCATCTTGCGTAGCTAAATGGAGAACCCTTTCCTTGGAAAGTAAATGGTGGTAGGTTGAAAATCTATAGGGATGGTTCCATCTCTAAGACTACACAATGACTATATGAATGGAGAAAAGTATTAGTACTACTTGCAAATGGAAGGAAGCACGACACTTTAAAATAATCTGCAAAAGGACTTTGTTAAGGAGGAATTGTTGCGCGGTATTCAGGAGGATGGCATAGCTGGAGGAAGCTACGACGAAGAAGGAGTAACTATGTAGGATATGACTGTTAGGGTTTCTACAGTTAATTTGATGAGGAAATTGTTGTTAAAAGGAGTAGAGGGAATGCATTTAATGGGCATATCTGGGAAAATATGCCACCAAATTTGCATTTATGAGGCAGATCTTAAGGAGATCATGGAGTTTGAAATTCAAAAAGGTTATAAATATGGCAACCTAGTCCACATTCAAACACTTTTCTGTTGGTGATTTTTCACTTAAGTGTGAGATGAGCATTATGTTGCACATCGAGTAAGACTTGGGAGGAAATTGAACAAGAATTTAATATATGAGGGCTAGGATTCCTCGTGAATGCTACACTACCATCACGTCATTGGTTCAAGGACCCCAAGGAAGAAAACTACTGGCGCAAGCACGTAGAAGACGAAGCGACCACATGCAGCTCCAATTAGGCAATCACAAGGAAAAATCACTAAGGAACAGAGAACTAAGGACAGGTTGGACAGGAAGAAGTAGCCGATGGAGCCCTAAGATTCATATGTCGAAGAAGTGGTCAATGAAGTATAAGATATCGATGCAGAAGATGTGCCACAAATCTCGAGGTTTCCACCATATATGCTGCCACGAAAGTTGACCGCAAAGGTTACTCGGGACCCAGATACTATCAAATTCAAAGTCTTTACACCACTGTTACGGGATGAGGTGCCAATTGAGGGAGCATTGTTGGAAAGGGTGCCACAACTGTACATGGAGAACTGAGATCTTAACAATCAAAGCAAGTATCCCCAGTTCGATCCCAATAAGTACCTGCAATCAATTTACTATGAAGAAGCTGGAGTAACAAGGGTCAAATTGTTGTCGTGGGTAGTAGGAATTCAACAAGCTAGGATGTTGAATATGCTATATATTTCGCACTTCAGGTGCAGCAATATCAACACAATCTGTGTGCACCAGCTATTGGCATTGGTGCATGATGTATGTCTATGGCTGGGGGAGAAGATCCCCATTCATGATATGTTGATTAGAAGGATAACTATGCTTCCCTACCAAGGAGAAAACCCTACCAATGCATTTTTCGGAAAATCTCAAGAGAGACAGTTGGCCAAGAAGATGATGAAGTATTATGATCTAATCAGGAAGTCTCAAGGATTTGTTATCATCTTCATCAAAGATCTGACTATGCACTTTTGTGTGCACATTTTGGTTGGGAAAATAATGAGGAAGTGTCGGTTAAATGAGTTCCCCACGACATTTGTATCATTGGCTGCCCAATGCAGCAAGGGCGTCCAGTTTAACTGGGCAATATATTTGTGCCAAGAATTTTTGGATGACTGTTGGGAGGCACAAGAAGAGGGGAAGAAATTCCACTATTGTTGGGTAGCGGAGGTCCTGCGTAATGGTTTTGGGGCTTCAGATAGGGTAGTAATATTGTAAATCTACGAAATGCGCTAAGCATGAAATGTAACAGGTCAACTCAAGGGGTTTTCCGCCCAAAAATAATATAGAATAATAGGAAGTAAGTCAGTATGCCCATGGTCCGCGAACCATGGGAATGTATAAGTAGAGCGAGGCTCTAAGGGTAGAAGGCAGTTAAGTTTTTGTTTTGATCTTGATGATTATGGGTTTGCGAAGGCAATATTATCTACATCTGTAAGTCCGAGTCAAGGATGTTGGTAGATAAATAGAGGCTCTGCATTTGTGTGCACAGAGGCCTGGTAGAGTCCGCAGCTATGTGCGCAGACCCCTGCAGCTGAGTGCACAGGGTGGATCTAGTTGTATTGACGAAAGACATTAATAAAGATAAGTTTTTTGCTAAAATATCATGGATCTATTGTGTTCTGGTTTATGCATCTATTATATGAGTTTATGTCTTTAAAGAATTATGACTGTGTGCACTGGGTTTTATTGTTAAATGTTTGCTTAAATAATGTAACTAGAAGATCAGATCTGTAATAATTTCCTTAATAAGAAAGTACACCTGCGTGGGTCTACGCAGAAGTCAGATAGTAGTACATAAGTTGTGCGAGGCCACAGAACGGTTTACGACCCCTCCAGACCACATCAAGACATCCCAAGGGTGCGGAAACCTAGTTCCAGCACCCTCCCCTGCTACCTCGAGTGAGACCTCAGTCCGTGCTCTGTGGGCTGTTGCCAAAAGGGCTGGTCGCTGCAGGATTTGTTTGGCTAATAACTCTTTCGAACCTGGGTCAGGGCCCAATAAGCCAACAAATGGTTCCCTTGCCGGGATCGGGATCTGCCTAAGGGATGTCTGATGTCGAAATGTTAGAACCCTACAAAGAAAGAGCTTGAATACTAGTTGGATCAGAAGCTTCACGAGTTCGTGGTACAAGAAAACAGAAATCCATGGATCTCTGAGGAAAGGTGGCTGGATTGCTACGTATACATAGAAATCCACGAGTTCTTCTTCGTGTCTTTCTTGATAGAGCTGTATGAGTGGATCGCGAGGCTAGCTGACAGCGTGGGAAGGTGCAGACTTGATCAACCAATAGTGTGGACTCTCGAGTTGGTGCGCAGGCTAGAGGCGTCTGAAGATAAAATCACACAAGTAGTAGATCATTGGTTGGATCGAATAATAGGAGGGTTTATCATTGAATTCGCGATAGACAGAACTGTGAGTTACAGCGAAGCGGAAAGGTGATTTCTCCAAGGACCGCGAGGTAAGTACATCAAATCATTGAATACTTGGATTAAAATGTTGTTATGTGAAAAATGGGTTATGCGCATCCATTAATATCTGGGGTAACGAGGAGCGGAAGAGGCTATCATGGGATCGAAGGATTAGAAAATAGTCCTCTAATTTCACTTTCACGGGAAAGCGAGGAGGAGCTCACAGGGTCCTCTCCGAGAAGCGCATTCTAATTGATAAATCGACGCATCCCACTGATCCCACCACCTACTTCACCTGCATAAAACCCATCTTCACCTACCCCATTGCCGCCACCACCGACGGTTGGGATGGCAGGTGCAATCAAGTTGCTGGTACTTAGAGGCATAGGAAATGAGGAACCAGATCAGTTTTGATTCGTGGTAAAGGTTGTATGGGAAGCCCAAGGCGTAAAAAATGAGAACATCAAAAAGTCTTCTCTGGTTAGGCACTACAGGACCATGCATTGAGGTGGTATATAAAGTACTCGAGTGATCACCCGAATGCGGGAATAGCAGCGATCCAAAATGCATTGAACAAAGAATTCAGCTGGCCTAAATCAGAAATGCAGTCGATCATCGGGTTCAAGGAAATTGCGATGCTACCTAGTGAAACCCCATGGGATCTAGATCAAAGATTGAAGAATACAATCCACGAGGCTAACATGACACTGACAGATGCACAGCACTGCGCGTGGTTTGTGGAATCTTTAACACCACTCATGAGGACGACACTGTCACAGCAAAAGATCTCAACCCAAGCTGAAGCGTTAGAGATAGAAATGAGGTTGCATGAAACTCCAATATAGGATCTGGGGTTGGGAGTTCAGCAAATCCACACGCAACTACAAAACCTGTGCTTAGAAATGCAAATTTTGAAGCAATAAAGGGTGCCCCGACCGAAGGCACGTAGGGAAGTAGGATGCATCAAATGCAAAAGTCAAGGTCATGATAAAGACCACTACCCCGTATTTGCAAACTATCTGGCGGGAGGGGGGTCGATGCCATTAAGGCTGGAGGTATAAGTAGGGCCAAGTGCGGTAGCTGCCCTATGGTGCGCGATTTGTCAAGTAGGAGGAAAGCATGCAATATACAACTGCCACTTGTTGCAGAAATATACCCAGACTCCGCAACAGCTATATTGCAACTTCTGTAGGTCAGTAGGTCACGATGAGCGAAATTGTCAAAGCTATGACCTAATGAGGGAGAGGACCCCAGCCTATCGAATGTAGACTGAGCCACGAGGTTTCAACCCAGCCGCAGGGCCCCGCGGGGGATTCCAAGGACGTGAACGAGGAAGAGGAATGGGGCCTGGACAAGACCAAGAACAGTTGATCTGTTATAATTGCGGCGGGCGGGCCATTATGCTCGCGATTATACTAACCCTACGAGAATATCGTGTCCATATTGTGAGCAGTTTGACCATGAAATGGTATACTGTCCGACACTAAGTGCTCAGATGCGCGAAAAGGGAGTATTGCAGCCCACTTCAACTCAGAATGTCCAAATGATGAATTCGGAACCATGCGAAGAGGACCCCAGCGTAAACATGGTACTAAGGAGCAGTGCAACTACATGGGGAGATGCACGGAAATAACCTGGAGAAGATGGTAAGGATCGTGATGCCCCTACAAGGGAACCTGACTTTGAGATGGAGCAGGTAAAGAAGACATCTAAGGAAGCTCAGAAGAGCTTCATGGAAGTCTCTACTCTAGGTAGAAAGGATCCAATTGAGCTGGGAATGGATCCCTCTATGCTTACCACCTTTTTAGAGACATGTATGAAGTTGTTGCACGACAATAGAGCCGTTAAGGGACTGCAAGAACTTATCACGAAGTGCGCAGGGTCAGGGGAGCCTCTGATCCACCCCTTATAGGCCTTATAAATGGATTTAGAAATGAACTGTATTTGCTCGTGGAACTACTCTCCTATTGGCAGTTTGTCATGCTTTGCGATTCGTGCAGTTTGTCGTGCTTGCTTTTCGTGCGGGGTTTCGAGCATGTAGTGAGCGGGCTCGTGAGGGCTCGTGGTGGGGCTTCTGGCTTCCGGATTTCGCGTGTTATGGGCTTGGAGTGATGATTATGTTTCTGTGTCTGTGCCTGATGAGTCAGCTTATGGTAGGTACGGTTCCTATCCTACGAGGCTTTCTAGTGAACTGCACTATTAAGCTCCCCTTGTATGGTATTGTATTGATTGTCAGTTTCCCAGTTTCAAGGCACCATCCCGGCCAGTGGGCGCGCGTAGTACGAAAACTTGGAAAACATGCTCTGCGCACCGAGTGAGAGATGCGAATGACGGCGCAAATCGGTGAGTACGAGATGGACCAAGTCATTCTGGATATAGGGTCGGATGCGAATGTGTTGCCTAAGCTAACATGGGAATGCATGGGTAGGCCCGCAGTACAATGGTCTCCTATTCAACTACGGATGGCCAACCAGCAAAATATCTTACCAATGGGACGACTGCAAGGAGTGACAGTGGACATTGAAGGTGTAAGTACGCAGACCGACTTCGAGGTAATAGAAATTGTTGACAAAAGTAATCCATACCCTGCATTGCTCGGAATAGATTGGGCCACAGACACGAATGGGGTCATTAACTTAAAAAGACGGAAAATGACATTCGAAAAAAAGTCACTACGGGTAATAGTTCCACTAGACCCAGCTGAAGGAGCATGCTACACCGAACCGGTGCGTGACGAGGACGGTGATGATGAACTAGACTGCATCTACCAGATAACAGCGCCAGACCAGGATCAAGTGAATCCCACAGTGGATGGGAGAATCTCATGGGAGCGCAATATTTCTTGCACCTCAGATTCAGACGAGGAGATCGAACGATGGCAAAACTGATTGCATGAAGTCACAACACTCAACTGTAACATGATGATTAGATCACTATGATGCGTGAAAACCGAGGTACGGCAACAACCAATGGACAACGGTGCAACAAAGGAGGAGGATTTTGTCAAACCTGGCGGAACGTCAATAAGAAGGCAGAGGGCGTCGGGGCTGACGAAAGAAGCACCGCATGCGGAAATCACACCAGGGTGGTGTGCACAAAGGAAGCTGAGGTGGAATGAGCACAGAGGTAAAAGGCGGTTTCGAATAAAGATTGAAGGACGTGCACGGCAGCCACGATGGAGCAGGACGGCCACCCATCTATAATGGCAGGCAAGGTTGTATGTTGCACAACCATCAACCCAACTGAATCTGCAAGTAGCAAGGGTTCGCTGGGCTGATAAGACCATACACAAAGTAGGGTGTGCCATGGGAACTCTATCCATGGTTGAACAGGAAGTAAAGAGAATTTCCCCAACCACTGCCCCTGTAGTCTGACCTGAACGAGAATACCTGGACGAAGCGATCTGGCAGTTGTAGGAAGCCATTATGCGCGATCAGCTAAGACTTGACGAACTGGAGGAAGTAGGGGCAAGGCTACGGAGGCAAAGCGTGAGGCTGGATGAAGAAATTGACAAAATCAAAATAGGAGGCATGGCAAACCACGCGTTTTTGGAAGAGAGGATCGTGCAACTAGAAGAACTTGAGAGGAACGGTTTCTAGTAGGATTCCATCAGCAGGTACAGAAGCAGCAAGAAAAAGCTTGGCATGATCACCATATCAAGATGTGCACATTCAAATAAAATGATCTAGTAGTACTCTACGACAGCAAGTTCGAGAAATTCCCTAGAAAACTCCAAATGCATTGGTTGGGACCCTATGTAGTCCAAGAAGTCACAGATGGGGGCGTGGTCCAGTTTGCCAAGTTGAATGGAGAACCTTTCCCAGGAAAAGTGAATGGCAATCACCTCAAGCTCTACACGGGAGGGCCGACCGCATGACTAACCACCCGAAGGACAGCCTCACCGCTCCAGATAGTTGAAAGAAAGCGCGGGACATTAAAGAAGTCCTTGGGGAAGCTACGCGACAATCAGGAGGCATGTAGAATGGGTATGTCACCAGAGTCGTGGTTGCGCAAACGGGGTTGTGCTGCTATGTGGATAAGCCGAGAGGTGACCGTTGCTGACACTATTCATAACAAGATGTCTGAGTTCTGGCAAAAGGGAGTAGGTGACAGGCAATTAAGAGATGCAGTACGAGCTAGATCTGGAATGATCTGGTGCAGGCTCAACGTTACGGCACCAGAAAAGGAGGGAACCACCGAATTTGAATTTTGAAACACTTATAAATCACAAGGGGGCACCCGCTAAATGATCTGTGATTGTGAGGAAAGTAAGCCAGTGTGCCTTCTTGCTGATATGGAACTGTTCATTATTTATGCTCAAAGAGTAGGCCCAAGGGTTGTGATATGGCCAATGGAGATGCAGGACTTTATGGATAGTATGGTGTCGACAATCACCGACACCGCACAGAGTTCAGCACCAATGATAGGGGAAGTGCCGGAAATTCTTAGACATGAAGCCGAACTGGTTCGGATGCTGTCGCCTAACCCATGGGCTAGTCAGTGACCTATAAAAGATAAGGGAAAGACTATAAGTATGGAGACAAATGTTGGAATTGCAGATAATAGTTTGTCTCTAATGCACCTTGCAGAGTGGGATCTCACGGACAGCAACAAGTGTCTTGCAAAATTGCAACACAAGCTGTAGCAGATAGTGCGTACAGGCGACTAGAAATTGGAAACTTGCTACGGTGGCACAAAGAATTCCCGTAGACGGTACCCCAGCCTGAGCTAAAATCCTATGAGGGGGTGCTCTGTGTTAACCGAGCAGAGCAGAATGAGCAACATCGGTTGCGTAAAGTAGTGGACACAATGGAGCAGGAGCTAGAAGAAGAGTTACATACGACAACGAGGGAGCAACAGAACGAAATGCGTCACTCACGGGGATGGTGGACCGCAAATCCCAAGCAGCGCGTATCACCGCACCAACGAGTGACTCGGGACGAGTCACAATGATTGTGTTGGGGGCCTGTTGGGTAGTAGAGGTCCCGTGTAATGGTTTTGAGGCTTTAGATAGGGTAGTAATATTGTAAATCTCTGGAATGCGCAAAGCACGAAATGTAATAGGTCAATTCAAGGGGTTGTCTACCCAAAAATAATATAGAACAATAGGAAGTAAGTCGATCTATCATGGTCCGCAGACCATGGGAATGTATAAGTAGAGCGAGGCTCTAAGGGTAGAAGGCAGTTAAGTTTTTGTTTTGATCTTGATGATTATGGGTTTATGAAGGCAATATTCTCTGCGTCTGTATGTCCAAGTCAAGGGTGTTGGTAGATAGGTAGAGGCTCTGCAGTTGTGTGCGCAGAGGCCTGATAAAGTCTGCAGCTGTGTGCGCGGACCTCTGCAGCTGAGTGTGCAGGGTGGATCTGATTTTATTGACAGAAGACATTAATAAACATAAGTTGTTTGCTGAAATATT
Source organism: Pinus taeda (assembly GCA_000404065.3). Taxonomy (NCBI): domain Eukaryota; kingdom Viridiplantae; phylum Streptophyta; class Pinopsida; order Pinales; family Pinaceae; genus Pinus; species Pinus taeda. The sequence continues at coordinate 67,713 of APFE030164351.1, read as the reverse complement.
GTGGATCTATTGTGTTTTGGTTTATGCATCTGTTATATGAGTTTATTTCTTTAAAGAATTATGACTGCGTGCACTGGGTTTTATTGTTAAATGTTTGCTTAAAGATTGTAACTAGAAGATTGGATTTGTAATAATTTCCTTAATAAGAAAGTACACCTATGCGGGTCTACACGGAAGTCTGATAGTAGTACAGAAGTGGTGCGAGGCCACAGAATGGTTCGCGACCCCTCCAGACCACATCAAGACATCCTAAGGGTGTGGAAACCTGGTTCTAGCACCCTCCCCTGCTACCTCGGGTGAGACCTCAGTCCGCGTTATACGGGCTGTTGCTGAAAGGGCCGGTAGCTGTGGGATTTATTTGGCTAATAACTCTTCCGAACCTGGGTCAGGGCCCAATAAGCCAACAACTATGAATGGTTATTTCCCTTGATGTCATTGACAACATGGAGTTTGCTAGAGGAATCACAGTTCCCCAATGTGGACGTTAAAATCTGCGAGGCTACAAAGTATGCTTCACTATGGACGTCCAAGGAGCCAACACATGTTAAAGAGAACAAATAGTTTTGGGTCTTATTTGAAATGTATTTGCACACCGTGATAAGCCAGAAGTCAAGGTTGTCATCAGTTATATTTGAACAATACAGAGTGATTGCAGACTTCAAGGTGAACTTTCACCATGTACATATCTGTGTCGAGAAGGACGTAGAGGAGGTATGGTACGAGTTGCCATTTTTGGTCACTGATGATGACATTTCACATGTGGTGAGTAACTGGCCAAGTGATTGGCTAATTCCACACAAAAGGAGAAGAGCTAGAACAATTAGTTACCAGTAAAATAACAAAATATATTTCAGGAGCGTGGACCGAGAAGTAGCCAACTAAGAAGGGCAACAAGAAGGAGACTAACAAAAGTCACCATCAAGATAGAGAAGGAAATTGTGTTGATGATAGAGCGTGAAGATGGGCAGGAGGAACAGGCCACCGAAGGCAGTGATCAAGGTGGTGAAGACCCTTTTGTTGACACTAAGGAGGTAGATTCCCTATTCATAATAAAAAGGTGTAAATCAAGTGTTTGGGAATCATGGAAGAAGCAAAAGTCAGATAGATATTTTGGTGCAGAGCCGATGGTCCTCACTGAGGGGGACATTGACGAGATTGGAGACATTGTCCGCACTGTGAAGGAGGACATATGCGGGAACATTGAAGATAAATATAAAAAAAAATTAATAGAGGTCCAAAGGGGCCTCAAGGAGCTACAAGTTCAGGCGAGTGCGGTTCAAGCGAGCGTGGATTAGTCGAGCATGGTTCAAGCGAGTGCAGTAATATCCAACACACCTGTAGGCAACCCACATACAACAGTAATCACATCTAAGCTCTGGGATGTGAAACTACTATGTGTCACTCTACATTTTGAGATTAAAGAAGATCAAGAGCGCACGCAACACTGGAAGAATCTGAGTCTCAATCTTGTGGTGCTCCCCATTCAAACATTGCACCAATTACATCCCGGAGTCATCGATGAACTAAAGATACAGGAGAAGTGCACTTTGTTGGTAATTAAATAATTTAAAGATGATAACTGATAGATGTTCGAGAATAGGAATCAAGCCATCATGGAGCATTATGAGGTAGCTACACACTGGAAGCAGCTAGAAGAGGCCATCACAAAAGCTTGCAGCGAGATACTGGAGCTCTAGATCCAAACAGAGCCAACACCTAAAGAGAAGTTGCAAAATATTGTGGCTATAGTCAAAGAATTAAAGGTAAAATTTGCAAAGTCAAATTCAAACTGGAAATGCAGATCATGGAGTTGTAAATGAGGCTATAGTTGGCAACTCCCCCAGAGTTTCATGAGTAGCACGAAGTGGATATTAAGGCCACTATGGAGAATATAGCTACTAAAGTCAAGGACTGTAGTCAAACCTTCGAAGAAACTATGGAGATATGGGCCTCACTACAAGAGGACCCACATGTACATAAGATAGAGGCACAGATTTGAGACAAGAAGCAACTATTTGATGAAATCAAAGTAATGACATGGACCCTAGCACCTACGCAATGTTTTTCCCGTCTCCAGGAGGGAAAGTTTTTGCAGGGAAAAATCAATGAGCTATGGTGAATGAAGCAATTAATCTCAACACGGAAGTAGCCATGGGCCTATGAATCCATTCATCTCTCATAGATAGTGGACAAAATGTTGAATGACATCAGGCAGACTCAAAGAACCATCAGTCTGGTGACAGCAGTACCAACGATAAAGAAGCTGGTAAAGGAAGTACAATAGGATGCCATGTAATGTGCAAAGACACTTCAACCTTTAAAGGATGGATATAGTAGTATCAAAGCAAAGATTAAAGACATACCAACTGAGTGACTCTGGACGAGTCACATCTTTCTGTTGGGGGCCTGTTGGGTAGGGTCCCCCTAGGTTAAAGTTTTCTCAAAGTTTTGTAAAGATCTCGCATTTTGAGGAACGTAACGTGTTTTGTGTAGATTTTTAGGAGTCATAGGGGAATTAGGGTGGGTCAAAGCCCCTTATTTTGTAAAATGAGGGGATTAATTTGTATGTGTTGAGTTCCACCCATGGTTTGCAGACCATGGTATTGTAAGGGAAAAAGATATATAAAGGGTTGTCTTAGTAAGTCAAAGGCATGTTATGATGGATATTTTTTTATCATGGTTTTAGGTCTGTAATTTTCATATCTTTTTGTGGTAGAGCGAAGGGGATGGCTCCTGCAGTTATGTGCATGGACACCTTAGTAAGTCTGTAGTTGTGTGCGCAGGCCCCTGCAACTATGTGCGCAGGGTAAGAAGGATTGTAATTGCGAAGATCTGAAGATAATAAAGAATATTTTGAAGGAAAATTTGTGTACTTACTTTATGTACTTTAATTTATGCAATTATTGTTTAGTTTTGTGTTTCACAATGAAAGATAAGATCATAATTAGTATATGAATGTTGTTACAGTTAATTACAATTAAGATCCATTGATTTATGCATAGTAGATAGATTTTAGATCAGTGAAGTAGTCCTTTCGTATGAATAGATCAGATCCGGTATAAAATTAAGTAATATCTCGTAGCGCAGTAATAAATTTGTAGTCTTAGTCAAGATCCACACTCCATATCCTTTTGGATGCGAAAAATTGGTTCCAACATCCCCCAATATCACCTCGGGTGAGACTATGGACTGCACGATCAGATCATTTTCGAAAGAGCCGGTGGTATAAGGTTTTGTTGGTTAGCGTAGCTAACTCTGAACCTAGGTATGAACCCCTCAATCTAACACTTACTATAATAGTTGGGTTTCCACAAAGCTTTGAATTGTTTCCATAAATGCAGTAGCAATTGTACTAGCTTTAAAAGGATGAGATAATGCACAAAAGTGTGCATACTTGGTAAGTCTATCAACTACCACCATGATGACACTCTTTCATTTAGACTTGGGTAAACCTATGGTAAAATCCATTAAGACCTCCTCCCAACGTTGACTTGGAATGGATAAAGGTTGTAACGGACCCGAGATCTTAATTGCCTCAACTTTATTTTGTTGTCAAACCAAACATTCTTCCAAAAACTTCTGAATATCAGATTTATCGCAATCCCAAATAAATTCCTTCATAACCCTATGGTAATTTTTTAAAAATCCTAAGTGAACTCCTAAGGGAGAGGTGTGCAATTCCAAAAAAATATTTTGTTTAAGTTAGGAATTCTTACAAAGATATAAGTGATATTTGTACCATAATGAATAATTTTTCCAGCTAAATGTATCAGATGTACTTGGATCTTGCTGCAACTTTTGAATGAGTTATCACACCTCTTCATCATTCTTCCATTCATCCCTTGCTTCAATTATCCACTTAGGTTGGATAATAGAAATGGAACAAATAAATGCTTCAACATCCTCGTCATTTCTTAGGAGTTCATCTGCAACAAAATTTTGCTTCCGTTTTTTGTAGATGATTTCAAAGTCATAACCCAACATATTTTTCACCCATTTTTGTTTCTCTTCTAAAGACAATGTTTGTTCCAAAAATTATTTAAGATTATCATGATATGTTTTTACCTTAAAGTGTCTTCCCATTAGCTAAGGTCGTCATTTATTTAGTGCATGTACTATCGCCAACATTTCCTTCTCATAAATAGGTTTGTGTAAATACTTTCCTTTGCTTGGATGAATTTCAAAAGCAATAGGTCTCCCTTCTTGCATTAAAAAAACACCAATTCCATTTCCTGAGGCATCACATTCCACAATAAAAAGATTTTTGATGTCTGGCATAACTAAGACCAGTGCTTGGCACATTGCCTCCTTAAGATGTTCAAAGGCCTTTGCTTCTTTTGAAGTCCAATAAAATGCATCTTTGTTTAGTAATGATGTTAGAGGTGTCACTACTCTCCCATAATTCTTAACAAACTTGTGATAATACCCTATCGACCCAAGAAAACCTCGAAGATGTTTTATGGTTGTGGGGATTTCCCATTCCTTAATGGCTTTGATTTTGTTAGGGTCTACCTTAACACCCTCATGAGATACAATATGACCAAAATATTCCACCTCTTGTACTCCAAAGAAACATTTGGAGGTTTTTGCATATAATTCTTTCTCCTCCAATAGTTTGATCACCCTGTCAACATTTTGAACATGATTCTTCCAAGAATTTTTGTAGATTAGTATATCATAAAAAAATACTAACACAAATTGTCTAAGGGTTTGAAAATTGAATTAATCAAACCTTGAAATGTGTAAGGTGCATTAGTAAGGCTAAAAGGCATGACCAAAAATTCATAATGACCCTCACAATTTTTTAATGTTGTTTTCAGAATGTCTTCAGTATCCATTCTAATTTGATGATATCTTGAACAAAGGTCCAACTTGGTGAAGTACTTTTCTCCATGTAATTCATCCAACAATTCATCAAAGATAGGAATGGAAAATTTATCTTTAGTAGTGATATTGTTGAGCTCCCTATAATCGGACACATACGACATGATCTATCCTTCTTGTGCACCAATAATACTGAAGCAAAGAAAGAACTTTCACTAGGTTGAATTATACCAACCTCTAGAATTTTTGAAACCATATGTTCGATTTCACCCTTTTAGCATAAGGATATTTGTAAGGCCTGATGTTTGGAGGAACACTTCCTAGAAACATATGAATAACATGATCATGATCATGAATATGTGTGAGGCCTTTGGGAGTCTCAAACACCTTGGAGTGATTGTCCAATACCTTTTGGAGATCTGGAGAAATAAATGATTTCGATGTTTGAACCTCTAGTGAGCATAATTGTGAAATTACGCCTTGTTGTTCTTTATTCAAAAGTTTTGTCATGCCATTAGAGTTGATTATCTTTCCCAGTTTCCCTGTGATACCCCTTAATTCAACTTCCTTTGCTTCCCCAAAAAAAAACAAGAAAAGTTCTTGAAAATTGAAAGCTATCATCCCCAAATATTGTAACCATTAGACTCCTAGTACAAAATTAGCACAACCCATTGCAATGGAAATCATTGGACTATTAAATACATATTCCCCCATGGTTAGCTTGATATTATGGAACTTTCCAGAACAATTTATAGTTCCTCCATTTGCAACCATCACTTGACACTCTGGTGTTGGATATAGAAAGCAATCTAATTCCTTGGCTATCTTACAATGAATAAAAGTATGGGTACTACCTAAATCAATCAACACTATTACCTTTTTCTTCTTGATATATCCTTCTATATTGAAAGTTTGAGGAGTGGTAATTCCTGCCAATGCATTACAAGATATGGTCTGATTCATTTCTTCTTTCTCGAAGGTTGGTTCCTGATGTATTTCCTCCTCTTTTAACGTCTCTTGTTCCTTTTCTTCCTCCTCTTCGCAATCTATGTAGAATAATTTCGTCTCATCACACTTGTGAATTTTAGTGTATTTGCACATCCTATAGATCAAAATATTGCTCCATCTATAGTGTCCATGTTACTGGATACTTTCAATCAAAATTGCTCATATCTATATTTCGAATGTGGTGGTTCTTAAACCCCACATTATAGTATCTAAAATAATAATTCATATTCATTTTTCCCTCATCATAATTTTCATGAATTACCTTGTCACCGTCTGTAATCCTTTCTTGCAACAACATTCCCAACCCTTCTAACTTGACATTCATCTCATCCATGTCTACTTTAGAAACATCCATGTTTCCTTTTATACCATCCATATCCCCTTTTAAGCCATATATGTTTCCTTTTATACTGTCCATGTCCCATTTTAATCCATATATGTCATATTTGGTTGCTCTTTGTGAGAGCAAAATTTGTTGCACTTGGTCCCGTAACTTTGATATATCATGTTGCAACTCTTCTTCTTCATGTGTCATAGTAGAGGTTTATGAGGGCTTAATGGGTGTAGAATTATTTTGTTTTGGAGGAATTTTAGAACTAAATATTGATATCTATGCTCCAATATTCCCTTTGAATCACTTCAAACTGATTTTTCAAACATAACTTATGCAAAATTAATAAAAATAAACACTTTTTTTTTCTTTTAAGGATCTTGATCTTCAAACGGTTGTAACTCTATAATTTCGGATCTCTAAGGTTAGAAATTCAAGCCTATGGTATCCCTCTGAATATTCTTTCCAATGCCACAATTCATACCAATATTGGCAAATCTCCCACGATGACCTGATTATGGACTAGTTCAGTAGAGTGAAGTTGTATGGGATGCCACGTGTCACTTTTTTAACCTTCGGACTTGAAATTGCTACACGAAAAACTAGATTATGTTTAATTTCAGACACTTTTTATAGAATTCAAATATGATCCCTGAAATGAAAGTTATGACAATTTTCCGTAGGTAACCTGTTTGATATTGAATTCTGGAGCATGACAAAACCCTAACGTATTTGGACCATATCTCATAAAATATAGCAAACCAAGATCTAAAATTATGGCATGAATTTCACCAAGATTTTGGCTCCAAGTGGTCATGATTTTAGCTTCTGAAGCTTTGTAAAAAAAAGCTTATAGCGAAAATTACCTGATGACATGTTTGAAGTAGCGAAACCCTAGAATCCAAATCTCTCATACCAAATGTTATGCAACCGGCTCACAAAAAGATATATAAACGACTTAAAAATTATCCTCTTCAAGGGATAAACCTCCTTTACATTACATAAATGAACAATTCTTGGATGCTACAAATGACAAGACCTCCTTTTTATAAATAGGTGTCTAAGGAGTCACAATATAATAAGAGCCTACATAACAATAATAATGTAAGGGCATGACAATAACAATAGTGGGCTTCTATGGGGCACAACAATAACAATATGGGGGCTACATGGACACAAAAATAAAAATAATGGTGATACACTAACAATAACAATAAGGGGCTACACTAGTATTATAGGGACCTAACATGGTTGATCCCTCTTCAGGTGTTTTAAGAGCTCTAAGGTGTCCAAGTTCTATGTATTTCCCTGCAGGAACCAAACTAAAGGAAAGGATACAACCTCAACGATATTGGACGTCCTAGATCCTTGGGGATAGAAGAAGGACTAAGTGGCTTGAGGACAAGCTACATTTTTGTGTTAGGGGCTTGTTGGGACCCAAAAAAATTGGATTGTTTTTTGCATAGGTAGGACCACATGGCGAGAAGAAGGAGAGTAGAAAGGATAAGATAGTGCACAAAAGAGGGCTGACATAGGAACCAATATTTTAACAAAGGACTGGCACAAGAAGAGAGAGCACAACACAGGGTTGGCATGAGGGTTGAGGCACAGTGAAGGTGGACGCCACACAGTAGAAGGACAATGGAGAATGGAATAAATATATGTGGGTAGAGGATAACGATATTTAATATTTTGTAGGAGGAGAAGTCAACCAAGGAGGTCGTGGCTACCAAGAAGTTATAGATATTTTGAGGCAGGAAGCATTAGGCAGAGTGGAGATGAGACTAGGTAAGGGATATTTTGGGGTAGTTATACCATGCATGGGATAGCTCAATAGGAATTAGGGAAATATCTCAATGGCCTGAGGGACAACTAGGCTGAATGGATGGGAAGGAGTGACCCTTCTCGAAAAACTTCTAAACACTATAAAATGATATATCCAAGACCAAAGGAGGGTTGGCTATGGACTGTTGGCAATTATTTAGCTCTTGATTATTAGTTATTGATGGTAGTGTCCTATAAATCAAGTCGGATTCAGTCTATGTACCAAGGGTCGGGTCAGTATAACTTGAAGGAAATGGTCGAGTCTAGCATTGCTCGTCAGTACTATTATAATCAGTATTATTGATGAAATATATATCAATGTAGTTGTAATTAGTTTTTGTCTTGTTTTAAGGAGATAATAAATGGTCGAAGAGCCTGACAGTCTGATATGTATAACTCTGAGTATCTTTGCCCCTTTTGGTTAATATATGCATGAACATATGTTGATGGAAATACTGCACTTCTTTTATGATTGCAAATTGGTAATGGAAAAACCATTCATTATTTCTCTATTTCTACATAATTGTATGAGTATATGGTTGGGTTTCACATTTATATGAATGTTTTATACATATGCATACTGAGCATGGGTTCTATCTATTATTTAGGTTTGACAATACTGTCATTAAAGGTTTCCAATTCTGTTAAAGAATTCTAATGCTAGTCTTGTTGTTATGCTTCGTCAAGTAGCTTGTAGCGATGAGGTGTTTCTCTATGGTTCTGTAGTGTTGTGGTTGTTGAGCCTGGATAGGTAGGGGCAAGTTTTTTTTTCCTGTTACTACTAGAAGTATCGGCTGATGCAACCTTTCTGTGATGGTTGTATGATTGTCACATGCTTGTCAGTGTATTAAAGTCTCACTTGGTTTTGTCACACTGCGCATGGTCATGGTGGGTTTGCGTAGTAGTTAGGGGAATGGATGTCATTCACAAAGAGAAATGCATGATAGCAATAGGGCATTATAGGCTATGTAGAGTAAGAACTGTGTGTCGTAACCTCAAGAAAATATTTTCCAAGTATGGAAACTTAGTTCTGACAGTCACCCATTAACATATCAAATGAGACTTCAGTCACTTTGTGGGTGTTCCCAAAAGGGTCGATGCCAAGAAATTCTTTGTTGGCCACTGTGTCAAAAATCTCAGTTTTGTCAGTATTCTATGTGCCAACATTAAACCTTGCTTTTCAAGTAGCAATCCATAACCTATAGAAGTTGTTTCTTGGGATAAAGACAAGAAAAGAAGGATAAAGAGGAAGAAGGCATCCCAAAGGAAAGATGTTAAAGATATTGAAGACCTTCCTTCCAAATTTTTATTTGGTTCTCATCACTCTAGAGAAGAAGAATTCTTAAATGAGAATTCATGTAGTACAAAAGGTAAGTTAATGCTTTGTTGCAAATGTAAAAGAATAGGGAATTTATCTTCTAGATGTTCGTATGAAATTTCTAAAGAAAGAGATAGAAATACATCTAGTGGTAGTGAAGAAATACCTACACTTGTGGCAATATTTAATGAAGGTACATCTTAAGAAGAGGGATCCCATGAGTGTTCATGGATAGGAGAAAATGCATGCATCTCCTGTAGTGATGCAAAATGGAATGAAAGTGAAATAGATCATGGTCGTGGATCTACCTTTGATAGAGAATAAAAATATTTATATCAAAATATCTATCTCAAGAAGAAGTTCATCTATGCTGAAGAATGTTTCAGAAGTAAACCTCAAGCAAAAGGAGTAGTTCCAAGAATATGAGCTTGAGAATGTCAAGTTGAGCGAAAAAATTGTTGATATTAACACTCAACAAGGAGAATTCAGTAGACTAAATGTGATGTTGACCAATTAGATCCATGAAAAATAAGTTTATTCTGAGAGACTACAAGCTGAAGTAGTCTCAATGAGACATGAATTAGAACAATCTATCAAAGAGTTGTCTCAATATCAGAAGCTTTAAAATGGTTCTAGGATCTTGGATGAGATTCTTAGTAAGCAGAGATCCCCTCTCATCAAGGATGGTTTTGGATCCAAATGAGATTCAACCTCCAATAAAGAAAAATTTGAAGGACCAACTAGCCAAGAAAAGGCAGGTGAAGGTCCCAAAAACAATAAAAGAAAAGAAATTGTTGGACAACAATAATAGCATGGAAAGCATCAACAAAATATGAAACCAAATAAATAAAGGCAAGAGAGTAACAGCCCTAAGAATCATCAGCTAAAAAGGAGAGGAAAAGAGATTAATGACCAGAAGTAATTCCAATAGCCTTGGAAAATGAATGAAGAATCAACAGAAATCCTTTATCCCTAAAGGACATGATCATCAAAGGCAAAATATTCCCAAGTATGGAAGTTGGTTTCATGGTCATTACTTTCCTTGCAATATTTTTCATCATAAAGTCATAGATTGTAGATGGTATGTAAGCAAGAAAAAATTGTTGAGTGGTTGAAAGCCAACAATGCACAAGATGCCTTGGAATAGGCATCGTAGCAGCAAGAGAGGATTTCGTAAGAAGGTTGTCAAGAATAGAAACTATTTTTATATATTCCTAAGTGATGTCAAATTCTACAATTATAGAAATTTGGGGCATAAGGTGTTAAATTATAGATATAAAAAAACAAATCCCACTTCTCGAGATATGAAACAAAAGGAGGCAACTTGGCCATTAATGATGAGAAGAAACAAATTATCCTGTGAATATAGTTTCGTCCTAAGCGCTCTGTGTGAAGACAACAAGATGAATAAAAGAGGAATAAATCAAAAAAGCTTTGATATTTTTATTAAGACAAATTAGAGTAAAAATTTCCCTGTCTTAGTCATGGATCCCTTTGTAAGTTTCAGTTTCATTAAGTGCAAGCCTCAATCAAGAAAAGGAAGCAACAACCTAATTAACTCTTCTTTACAAAGAAATAAAAAATGTAGCAAGAATATTTAGGTGAAGAAAGAGGAGAGAAAGGAGAAGTGTCTTCTAAACCTACATAGCCAATATAAACCACAAAAATGGATAAATGAGAAGCTAGAAAGTACTGTTCATGTCAAGACTCGTCCTTTAAATATTTGGAAGAAGAAGGAGGATAATATACTCATGGTGAGTAGATCCTCAAGTTATCTTCATTGAAATAAGATAGTGGCTTCAAGTGAAGCCAAAAGAAGTTAGGTGCAAGCATTAAAATTATTATACATAAAGGTCCATCTGAATGATGGAGGTAAGGTTGAGTCCCCTTGCTAATTTAAACAATGAGTATTTTATTTCAAAAGTATCAACATTGAAGAAAAAAGGAAAGTTTAGCCAACATGGTTCCAAGGGGAGTACATAGCAATATCTTATGTTGTGATAAGTAGGAAGTGAGAATAGGCCCAAAGTTTAATCATTTCCATAGGATTAGACCCCAATCGGAAGCAGGAAGGAAGATTAAAGAGATCAGGAAAAGGTGACAACATTGGCTCAAGGGGAGTTGCTTTATTAGCAGTAGCAGGCATCATCCTTGGTCACAGAAAGAGTGATTGCTTAGGAAATGAAAGGTTTGCATATTATATGAATTACCCTTATTTAATTTAAGTAGAAATTTTGATTATGCCTAGCAATCATGAGTTCATGATAACAAGTGGTTTATTTTGCATGTTCCTCAGTTATCATTTGGGATCACTATTTCAAGTGGTATCTCTTGATTTTGTTACAGTAACCCTGTGATTTTATGGACATCTTTTTTTGAGAAAAAGTCATGGCATGTTTCCATGTGTATTTTTGTATTGTTATCAATTTATTGGTATTATTGGTCTTATTTAAGCAATAATACCTAGTTGTAAATGCATGATATTAGGGGGAGATGACCTGATGCTTAAGTAAATCAGGAGGAGTGAACATAAATACTCAAGTAGCAACATTGGAAGAGTAAGCCTCAATGCATAAATAATTATTGGTGTTTGCAACAATGGGTATACCATTCGAGATTGAATTGGTATGAAGATGCATTGGCATATCAAAGTATTCAACCATTGGAAAAAGAGAGGCTTAGCATCCATGAAGTGTCTAGAGATGGATTTGCAATAAAATGGAAATGTATAAGTTTAGGGGGGGCATATCATATATACCTAGTGATGAGCCTCACTATTGCAACAAGAATGTTGCAACTCCCAAGGCTACCAACTTTAATTATCAACCCGGAGTTCGTACAAACTTAAGATGTATCATACTATATGTGCATCATATAATGTGTGCTTCCTTCAGTGTCATGATGTAATGGATGTAATGAAATCAAATCCTAAACTGATTACAGAAAATGAAATGCTCGAAATGGAAACCTTAACCTATTACAAGAAAGAAAATACAAGGAAAGAAACCTATTCTAATTGCATAAAGTCGAGATCATGAAATAAATGTCAACCATTATATTTCAAAGAGTTTAGATCCATTAATAGAGTTCATTGGATGTGGCAATCATCATCGTATTATCTATTTCATAAATCTGTCCATTAGCCCAAATCGTTGAAATGTTTTGCATGGGTAAAGAGGCAAGTCCTAAGTGGCCTTTAGTCTTCCTTAATCATTGATTTAGATCCTATGGGTCATGATTAAACCCTAAGGGACCAAAACCAAACTTTTTGAGTAAATATGGGCAGGTATATACATGTTGGAAGAGTATTATAGGAAACAACATATTTACTACAGGAAACTATAATTCACCAAATTACCAAGCAAATCAAATCCAAGTTGGATGGGACAATTTTTTTTATTGGCAAGGATGTCTTAGGTCTCCATTCCAAGTGGAATCACTAAAAAAGACCTTTATTAACCCATGATAAAATATAGCAAAAAATTGCTAGTCTAAAATCTAGAAATTCGAGAATTGATGAGCTAGTGAATCTATCAAATGCCTAGACTAACCAACTGCAAATGAAATGGGTTAATTTTTATTATTAACTAGAATTTTTTTGTGATCTAATTCAAGGGGAATCAAATCGATTGAATCTCGTTAGCACGATCTAAAAAATAACATTAATTTACTGTTATTTGCCACAAGGGACTTCCAGAAATCTAGATTTAGAAATAAGTAAACTAATCCAAGTAGCTCAATGATTACTATGACCTTATAAAGTTGTTCCAAGGATGAAATGATGCTTTTTATCCTACAAAATAACTTCAACAATTTAACCCAATCCTACAACAAGCAATCATTAATACTAAATGCAAAAAAAAAAGATGCATGTGAATAAGAAGTGAAAGGAAGAAAAGAAAATGATACAAAGGGTATCTGAGGCTCCTGGGATGGCCAAGCCCAAGGAAAATTATAGTACTATGAAGGATACCAAGGTTTAGAAGATGAACATGACACCAATCTTCATTATTTTCATCAATACAATTACATCCCCACAAGAAATGGCAATGGAGCTGCAAAAATATGAGTTCTCACCACAAGAAGACTAATAAAAATCCACCCCTAGAGGAAAATTCGACTTGGTACTTATACAAAATGATTAGGAATCATTCCTAATGAAAGGAGAAGGCTTTCCCCACCAAAATCCCTTTATTAGTGGATCTGGTTCCCAATACTAGGAATTTGCATTAAATGGCAGGGAACACATTCCTAGATTTTCTCAATCATTGAAGCTCCACAATCTGTTCCATAATTCCATAAGATCTTGTTGATTTATTATTTAATATTGATCCTCCTATAGTAGGGAGCAAGTCCCTAAATTATCTCCTCCTCCAAATCTTCATAATCTGCCCAATATTCTCACAATATTCCACAAAAATAAATAATATTAGGCACAACTATGCAATTATCCATGAACCTTCCTAATGAACATATTAAAGTTAAAAATATATTTTCTAATCAAAAAAGAGACATTTAATGTGTTGAAGGATGGTCGGATGGGCCTTAATTTATGTCTAATTTAGAGGCCCATCATACCCCCCTGTTGAAAGTGTTGTTCATCCTATGAGAAACTTAGTCACCTCATTGTGCCACATCCATGGGCCTGGTGGCCTCTCTCTTGTGCATTCCTCAGTCCCTTCTCTTAAGAACCTTGGTTGTAAGTTCTGCAAGGACAAGCACAAAAATGTAGTAACTGTTCTTTTCATGATTGTTTAAGAATCTTTCAAGTGAAAAAAACATAACTTTCCTCTTTGCAAGTGATGTTTGTTGTCTTGTAGATCCATTTCGTTCATATCCTCTCCCTTGAAACCTTCACTCCAATTTCACTCATTTTTCCAAAAATGTTTGTGCATAGAAAAAATCACAGTGTTTCTTGAGACCATTAGCCTGCCTTCTTCCCCCTATTCAAGATGGGTTCTTGAATATTTTTCGGCTTGGAAAGCTCTTCCACATCCTTTTCCAGCCTTCTGCTACCTTTTTCCACCATTTGGACACCTCTGAAACCTTGAAAACACCTTTAGATGAGATCTAGGACATCCTGTAGTAACTACAAAAAACCCTGTAACAACATGTTGTAACTAGATGAAACCTTGTAGCAGCCTGTTTAAACCCATTTTGAGTAGAAATGATATTCTAAGCCTAGGATAGGCCCTCAACTTGACTTCCATTCCTTTCGACCCTTTCTATAACATTTTTTAGGCCTTGGAAAAAAGCTAAAAAGAGATTAGAGACCTTTTGGAAAGCCTCTTTTCACCACTGCAGTTTGAGTCCTATTTTGATGGTAAATGCCTTCTTTCCTTTTGTTGCCTTCTTCTTCTCTTGTGTGGTTTGGATGATTGCTTAATCGCCTTGGATTTCTCTATTTGATTAGGTCTCTCTTAGGCAAAACCATTTTTGGTTTTAGCACAATTTGTTCATTTCTTCCTTTGTGTAGCAGCATTCTTCCTTCCTAAAGTAGTCATTCCTTCTCTTTCAGGGTCTTCTAACTGTATGGGAGTGATGAGAAATGATGTAGAGGGTTTGGAGGATGATGCTAGGGATTAGAGGGAGTAATGTAGGTTTTTGAAAATGGAGAGGATGTGCTCTATGTGTTTTTTTTTCAAGAAATTTTCAGGCTGAGACAGAGTGTAGGGCTTGTTCTTGAAAAATAATAATTTTTCTTATGAAATAGGATGGATGAATGATTAATAGATAGTGCATATGAAGTGTATGGAGGGCTTGGAGTGCTTTGCTGACTTTTCCTTTGCACAAATTTCCTTTTTAACTGTTTTCCCCATTCCTCAAAATCATCACCCTTCATAATTTGGCTTTTCCAAATTTCATGAGTGAAGGAGTGAGTTGTAATTAACTAGTTGAATGCAGTCGAGACTGGTGACCCATCCTTGGCTTATAAAACCTCATCCCTAATGCATTGAAAAAATTTTCTAACTATAATATACTCAAGAGAAGAGGTCAAGAATATTGCATTCTTGTACCTACCTGATGGTTGTTGGAGAGACATGCATGTTTTTGTTGAGTTGATGATCGATCCATGGTCCTGTGGAGGTGATAATTTCCTTTGTTTTCTTTTGCACAGGTCTTCATAGCTTGGTGATGTCTTCCAGTTACCATGAGCAAGCTATATTACTCAAATCCAACCTTCTTGGAGTGTTGGGCTTGGTCATGGGTGTTGTTCACATTCCCTATACCTTATTCCACCATTAGACACCTTTCCAAAATTTTATTTCACCTTCCATACCTTCCTATAGCTTTCAGCTGGTTTCCTATAGTAAACTAGGACATTCTATAGTACTACAAGAAACCTTGTAGCAGCCTGTAGTAACTACAGGAAACCCTGTAGCAGCTTGTTTAAACCCATATCTCCCAAATTGTATATTGGATTGTCCTGAAATTTTCTGAGCATGTTTCCATAATCCTTATGCAGCTCCCCATAAAAACAATTTGGCCAATGGATGAACGAATCTTGAGAAAATTTAAAAGTGGTTGAAGTTGATGGAGGTCGATTTCTGGGAAACCGTGTACTGGAATTTGTTGAAATTTCTTGGGCATGTTACCATAATCCATATGCATCTCCCCACGAAACAACTTTGTAAATGGATGCATGAATATCGAGAAAATTCAAAAATGGTTGTAGGTGATGGAGGTTGATTTCTCTAATACTGTGCACTAGAATTTTCTAAAATTTCTTGGGCATGTTACCATCATCCATATGCATCTCCCCATGAAACATATTTGCAAATGGATGCATGATTTTCAAGATATGACAAAAATAATTTTATGCTCTATGTATTTCTTTTTCCTGTAGTAATTACATGATTTCTTATAGTATTTCAGGACAAGGAAAATGAGTGCTAAATTTTTGGGAATGATGAGTAGATGGTGGAAATAGATGAGGGTGATGGATTGTCATGGCCTTGTTCCTATTGGACCATTTGAGCAAAGGAGGAGAAAGTCAAAATTTGACTTGTTTTGACTAGGCTTGTGATCAACTTTTCTTTTGGTGGCTAACTTGTTTTTGTTGCTTGCAGAGGTTGGAGAGCACTTGCATTCATGAGAGAGAGATACATGGAGAAAACATTTTTATTTTTTCTTCTTTTTTTCTTCTAGGCCTACTAGCCGCCTCAATGAGGTTTTCAACTAGTAGGTTTGCCTAGGCACCTCAAAGGAGGTTTTCACCTGAGATTTTATTTTTTCATATTATTTTTCATTTTTCATTTCTTTTCCTATCCTACTCTACTTGAAAAAACAAAATCATTTTCAATTGTAGGAATACTTCCAATGGATCCACTTGCATAACTGGATGACAGATAAAATCATGTGTAGGCTCTAATTGTATTCTTTGACATGTACCTAAATGTAAGAGACCAAATTCTTTGACATGATGATATCAAGCACAGTTGAAGAAGAGAGTATTGTTGCAACTTACTGACTGTTTGGAACCATATTTCAATATAGTTGTGATGCCCCTGGAACACTTATTGATTTGGATCATCTTGTATGTCTTCTTCTTCCATGAAATTCAGATCTTCTTCTTTTTGCTAATTATTCGCTTGAACACATAGAGGATATCATGGTAAACATGATGGACCATTCCCAATCTCTGATTCTGATGTCTGCTCTTCGTCAAGCGTAGCTCATAATTCTTTGGTCTTCTCATTTGAATCTTCTTTTTCTGCATGTTGTCCTTCAATGATATCAAGAGAATCTCTTTTTTGTGATACTCTTCTTGAGCTAAGATAAATAACATTTAGATCAAGAGCAGATGTTTGCAAGTATTATACCTCGTCATTATAAGTGGGTTGAGCTACTTCATTGTGTGGGTTTGGAAATGGTGGTACAGGTAGTTCAGTGGGAGTGGATATTTGAGATGGATGTGGTTGGGTTCGGGGTTATGGTGGAGGTGGAGGTGAATCGTAGGGATAACATGGAGTTGGGTATGGAGGACATTGAGGAAAATATTGAGGATATTGTGGATGGCTCCTATAAGTTCCTTGTCAACCTTGTTGCCAAGATTGGTTTTGGGGTTGGTATGGCCCAGGTTTCCAAGGAAATGGTGCATTCCAATTACTTTGAGATGGATGTGCATAAGCTTGAAATTTTGAATTGGGCTCTTGCATCATATCAAGTTGAATAGGCCGCCATGGTCCTCTTGGAGCTACATAACATAGTTGCATTGGCAATTGACTTGCTCCATTTTCCTCTTGGTAAAATTCCTTCAACTTTGGTAATGAGGGGAAATATTTAATAGCATGTGATTCTACATGGAGAACACAAATATCAACATCTTCTTTTTTCTCATCTTGCATTCTTAACATTTCTACTTGTTTTTTTAGATTGCTAAGAATTTTTGTTTTAAAGTCATCAAACAAATTTCCATGTGTAGCTTGACTTACCGATCTTTACGATGATTTACTTACTCTTTCCATTCCTCTTGATATGTGTTTTCATGTTTCACAAATTTTTTCAAATGATAATTGGTATACATCACCTCTACTCATGAGATCAAGAAGATCAATCCACTCATCCCTGATTGTTCTAAGTAAGAGGCTTTTTAGTGTGTCGAATCCTAAATGATGTAGTTTTGTCCTCTTAACATTATGCATGAACCTCTCTATTAAATCCTCAAGGCTCTCATCTTCTTTTTTATTCATTCTAAATATTTCTTCTTTAATATCATGATATTTATATTTTTCTAGAAATATCTTTTGCATATCATTCCATGATCTTATTGAATTAGTCCCTAAACTCATGAACCATTTAAGAGCTCTATACTTCAATGTTTCCGGAAACAATCTAAATTTTTGAGTGTTTAATAAGTAACCATAGGATCTACAAAGGATTTCAAATTCAAAGAGAAAGGTTTCTGGATCCTCTGACCTCATGCCATGGAAGTTTGGAAGGAAAGATGGAGGGTTGTTCTTCATATGCACACTGACATCAGTATATTGAAAGGGAAATCCAAGAGGATCTTCCTCATTGTCACCATCTCCATCCATTTATCCTACCATCTCTTTCACTTCTTCTTCTTCTACCTGCAAAAGTGAATGGTGATGTGGCTCTTACTGCATCATGTGATGAAATTGGGGGGGTGGAGGGGGGATGTTGTTGGAGAAGTAAAAAAAAATTTATATAAGAATGTTAATGCAATGAAATTTTCATTTTTTGAAATGAAATATGCCTAACGAAAATTTCTTGTTTTTGCAAAAAGTAAAAGAAATGAATCAAATAGGGAAGGAAAAAATTCATACAATTACATGTCCCCGTCAACGGTGCCAAAAAGTCATGAGCCTCAGTATTGCAACAAGAATGATACAACTCCCCAGGCTACCAACTTTAATTATCAACCTAGGGTTCGTATAACTTTAAGAGGTATCAGCACTATATATGCAACATACAATGTGTCATTTATTCACTGTCATGATGTAATGGAGGGCATGTAATTAAATCAAATGCTAAACTAATTGCAGAAAATGAAATGCTCGAAATGGAAACGTTAACCAATTGCAAGAAAGAAAATACAAGGAAAGAAACATATTCTAATTGCATAGAGTAAACATCATGAACTAAATGTCAACTATTACATTTCAAAGAGTTTAGATCCATTAATAGAGTTCATTGGATGTGGCAAACATCATTGTATTATCTATTTCATTAATTTGTCCATTAGCCAAAATCGCTGAAATATTTTGCATGGGTAAAGAGGAAAGTCCTAAGTCGTCTGTAGTCTTCCCTAATCATTTATTTAGAGCCTAGGGGTCGTGATTCAACCCTAAGTGACCAAAAATAATATTTTTGAGCAAATCTGGGCAAGTATATACACGTTGGAAGAGTACTACAGGAAATAACAAATTTACTACAAGAAACTATAATTCACCAAATGACCAAGAAAATCAAATAAAAATTGGATGGGATAATTTTTTTATTGATTAGGATGTCTTAGGTCTCCATTCCAAGTGGAATCACTCAAAAATACCTCTGTTAACCCATGCTAAAAAAAATAGTAAAAAATTACTAGTCTAAAATCTAGAAATTCAAGAACTAGTGAGCTAGTAAATTTGTCAAATGCCTAACATAATCAAGTGAAAATGAAATGGGGTAATTTTTTTTATTATCTAATACAAGTGTAATCAACTCGATTGAAGCTTGCTATCATGCTCTAAAAGTAGCATAAATTTACTGTTATCTACCACAAGGGACTTCCAGAAATCTAGATTTGGGAACAAGCAAACTAATCCAAGTAGCTCAATGATTACCATGACCTTCAAAATCTGTTCCAATTATGAAAGGATGCTTGTGATCCTGCAAAATAACTTAATTCAACCACTTAACCCAATAATACAATAAGAAATCATTACTACTAAATGCAGAAATTTAAAAAACAAAAAAACAAAAAAAAAGACAAGAACAAGAGATGCATGTGAATAAGAAGTGAAAGGTATAAAAGTAAATGATACAAAAGGGATCTAAGGCTCCTCGGATGGCCAAAACCAAGGAAACTCAAATTTCTATGAAGGATACCAAGTTTTAGAAGTTAAACATGACACCAATATTCATTATTTCCATCAATACAATTACACCCCTGCAAGAAATGACAATGGAGCTGCAAAAATACGAGTATTCTCCACAAGAAGACAAATAAAAATCCACCCCTAGAGGCAAATTCGACTTGCTACTTATAAAAAATTATTATGAATCATTCCCCATGAAAGGAGGAAGCTTTTCCCACCAAAATCCTTTGATTAGTGGATATGGTTCCCAATACTAGGAATCTGCATTAAATGGTAGGGAACACATTCCTAGATTTTCTCAATCATTGGAGCTCCACAATCTATGCCATAATTCCATAATATCTTATTGATTTATTATTTAATATTATCCTTCTGTAATAGGGATAAAGTCCCTAAATTATCTCCTCCTCCAAATCTTCATAATCTACCCAATATTCTCACAATATTCCACAAAAATAAATAATATTAGGCACAAATATTCAATTATCCATAAACCTTCCTAATGAACATATTAAAGTTAAAAATACATTATCTAATGCAAAAAGAGAGATTTAATGTGCTAAAGGATGGTCAGATGGGCCTTAATTTATGTCTAATTTAGAGGCTCATCACCCAGTACTCTAGAAGTGGAGGAGTAGCTATAAGAAGACACAAGGACTCATTTTACTAATGCTTGGATTTGCATTGTATTTTCCCATGTTGTTTGTAGCTGATTTTAGAGAGAAGGCTTCAAGTGCCTCATCAAAGAGATATAAACCCCTAAGAAGAGAATTCTGCAAAGGAGAATGAGAAAACATTTTTTGCTCACAAGGAGAATGGGCATTAGCAGCCCAACCCTCAGACATTAATTGGAAAGGGGGGAGATATCAAATGGTATCCATTTACCATTAATTTCAAAAGGGGGATAATTTTATTGATGGCCCAAGTAAGGGAGGTAAAGAGAAACAACCACAAAGAAAGAGAGAGACTATGTTGGATGTCATTTTATTGGTTGGATATAGCATGAGTAGTTTACACCAATTATAAAGGGGGATATTGTTGGATAGTTAGCATTTTTTGGATGACTGGTGGCATCAAGTGTGTTTGGATTTAATGTGCATGGAGTGTGAAGCTCAAAGGGAGTGCTCTAGTTGTTGCAATCTTTAGTAGAGAACCATCATTGTAGCAAGTTAAGTGAAGAATATATAAATCTTATAATTATAGTGGTTAGATGGACCAAGATTTGAAGGCATTTTTGCCTTAGGATATCAGTACATATGCTCCTAAAAATTGCACATTTATATTATGATCTAAAATAACTTTCCAATGGTATGCTAAAGTCTAAAAAACACTTCCTAGATCGAAAGATATGGCTAGTCAAAGTTAGTAAGCGAAAAGTCATTTTTTTGTGTTTTTCGCCATAGGCCCTACATCCTAGCCAGCATATGGAAAGAGGAATTCAAGGTAGGACAATTAGAAGTTTATGAGGTATAGCATGTGGGTCCTTCCCAGGATACATAACCCCAACAGATATTTCCCTGGAAATTTCTAAAGGTAGCGGAAGTGTTAACTTCTAGGGACAGGATCGCCAAGATGACACAACAAATGGGCCTAGATGTTATATTATTGGTGCGAAGTTGGACCAACCAAAGCTTAGGAGAGATTTTGAGTTTCCTCACATTACATCTAACCCTAGCGAATAAATCCTCACATTACATCTAACCCTGGCGAATAAATGATTGGCAAATCCAAATGCCAAATATGCTCTGCTTTGCTGACACAAAGATCCCATATTTCCTAAGGAAAGGAAAGGTGTGTACATGCCTGCAGCTTTATTAAATTTTGATGGATGGTCCAACAGTCTAATCTGGATCATGCCATGTTTCAATTTTCTGTTGTAGAATAGAGAAAGAAGTCTGTCCAAACTGTTTAATCTTGGCAGACCAGTAGTTAGGCAGAGAAGCTAAGGTTCCCAACTGCTTAATCTGGGGCCTTGGAAGAAATAAGGGTAGTACTAGATAGGACATCAAAGGAAAAAGCAAATGGAAAAGAAAAGGCACATAAAGGGTCTGCAAGTCTAAGTGCACCCTCCAAAAAGAAACAAAAAATGCTAGAAAAGTAGATGGGTAGGTAGATGGGGTTGCAGAAATGGAGAGCCACCACTAATTGGCCTATTAAGTGAAAAAACTTATCTCACTCCGAGTGTGGGCATCAAAGGAAAGAGATGGAAGGCAAGCACTGGAAGCATGTCTAACTTCCCCAGTTTCCCCAAGGTCATTCCTTACTAACACCCCCAAGGGCCTTGAGAACTGCTCAGGTGTCCAGTTCCAATCCATGACATCACAAACCACTTGGTCAAAACATGGAGTTCAAGCATGAAAAGAAGCCACATTTCTTGTGTAGAAACATCATTTTCCATCATTCTTCATTTATCCTCAATACCCTAAGTTAAGTTTCATTTTGACTTGGCTTCACCCCTTCATCAACCTCACAAACCATATTAATCACTAACCTATAATTTGGCTCCCTGACTTCTCCCTCCCCCAAGTGCTATAGCCATATCCCTTCCTTGGGAAATGTTAACCCCTCAAGGGTTAGTATTAGCCCTAAAACCCTCCTAAACAACTATGGATTCAAGAAAAACTATGTTTAAAGGGAAAAATCACTTTCCCCACCCTCATTTACCATTTTCCCCCTTTTCTCCGCCCTAAACCCTTTATTATAAAGTTTTGAAATAAAAGCTTTTTAATAAAAATGCGCTTAATAAACCCAAAAAACCCATAACCTAAGGTTCTAAACCCACCCCGCGCCCATTTATTAAACGTTTATTTTATTAATCGGGCGGGTCCCCTGTTATTAAAGCACCGACATATCCCGATCGCTACCAGCCGTCAGATCTCCCACCCCGCCATCCTACGGTGTGCGGTCGATCCGCCAACCAAGCTGCCCGACCTTTTGCGTCCGGGGGATGGGCGGTATTGCCGTCGTACCCCCGCCACGCGTCGGGCGCTGGGGTTGTTCACTGCCCCCCCCTCCAAACCACTTACCGCCTAAGGACCTGCCGGGGAGACCGCTTACCGCCCTACCCTCCACGCTGACGTCACGCCCCCGTCAGCGTGACATCACCCCGCTTTTCCGTCGTCGTGCCACCACGTGACCCCTGTCCTCCACGTCGCCCTGTCCACCCTGCCACCGTGCCAGTGCCACCTGGGCGCCCACGTCACCTCCCACGTCACCTTGTCCTTACCTGGGCCCATGATGATGTCAGCATGACGTCATCACAAAAAGGCGTCAATACACCCAAAATGCATAAAAAGGCGTAAAAACCGTTATTTTTTATCATTTTCTGCAAACAACCTGGAGCTCCGCTGAAAGCGAAATTCAATTTCCAACGGTCGAAAGGCAAAAGTGATCCGCCAAAGGTGTTGCCGCCTCCATTGTCAACCCAACCGCATGCAAATCAACCAGTTCGACCGGCGCAAACACCCCGTACGCCATTAAACCAGGTATTTTGCCGCAGGCACCCTCTTGTCCACTGTTCTTCATATAAATCATGTTTCCTGCTCAAGCAACTTAATTTAAGAACCCACATTGTTGAAGTTCACCTCTGAAAACTACCAAAGAAACCTCTGTAACCCCTGCACGAAAGAAATCCCAGGGAAACCCGTGACCCGCGGTAAAAATCTACCTATTTTTCACAAAAGAGCAGCTAAAAGGCCAAGCCACAAGCTAGAAGAACTAAATTGTCATTTCCCTCACCTCTGCTAAGCAATTCTCTGCAAGTGACCAGCTAACCAGCTAAAAAACACTCTTCTTCCTCAAAACAGAGTGCCCCACAGATTAAATAAGCCTGTGGCAGCCCCCTTGAACTACCAAAATTGTTCACTTCAAACAGAGAGCAGTAGGCCATTCCTCAGAACTCACACCAAGCTTGAAACACAGTAAAACCATCAGCAAGACCAAGATAATGGCCACTTCAGCTGCTCTGGATGTTTTGCCTATAAATCCACCCAACAGAGAGCTAGAAGTTATACCTTTGGTGGACGATGATGCTCTCATCACAGATTTTGTGGCGGAGAGAAATCATTTGCAGACATATTGCCAATTGAGAAACAGCCACTTGGACGGCAGTGACCTGTATGGGGTCTGGCAATCTAATCTACCCACCTACTTTCTGCCTTCTATGAACACTTTCCCAGAAATCATCCATCTATGTGTAGAGAACTATGACCAGAATCTCAGGGCTGTGAAGTCTCCATCTGGGAGCATCCTCTTCTATATAACTCCAGACTCCATCAACCAGATGCTCAACTACAAGCAGACCCAGTTGCTATACCCCTTCTCCATGGACTATTTGCTGGATGTGGGCTCCAGACTTTCTGATTCAGACATTGCTGCCATAGCCAGGAAATTCATGAAGGCAGACTGCCAGCCCTCTGGGCCACCTCCTTTCTCATATGAAGATTTCAATGAGGTTGGCAAGCTATTGATAGACATGTTGACCTCTGTGCAGGGGTTCACCACAAACAAACATATTGATATAACTGTGCTGGTCATGCTCTCTGCATACAGCCTTATGAAGCCCCCTGCTATGAAATACAATTATGCCAAGTACATTGCCATCAAGATACATGATCAATTAACAAGGCTGGACAGGGAGGCAATATTCAAATATTCCTCATACATCTACCACTTATTCTTGTACTACCAGACATATTGCTTCCAGTTCTCAATCAAGAAGCTAGACTCACAGGGTGAGAGAAGGTCTGTGATCTTCTGGTCTTCAATCTTCCACCAAGTCCAGAATTCCCCCTACTCATACTGTGAGTTCATTGATCAATTTGTATATCCAGTCATTTGCCTCTTAAAGAGGACTCCTCCTATCAGACTGTCCAAGGATATGCAGAAGATTTTGCAGCTATCCAGAAGCTACAAAATTGGTGATTGGTACTTGTACCAAAACCACACTGTCATCAGAATTTATGGCTGCGAGCTCTGTCCCTACAGGCTCCCAAAGTATGTCCTTATGAGGCTATTTGCCCTGGAGTATTATAGGCAGCTTATAAACTCCGACCTAACACACTTTCACAGTGCCAAGAAGAAGGCCAACCTGAAGTTCAGAGATCACTTAGGCCCATTTACAACGAACAAAAAAGATGGTTGGCAAGAAGCTGACCAAATACTAGGACAGCAGCTCAAACTTAAGAGGAGCTTCTGGTGGGTCCCTTATGACCTTGAAGGTTTCATCAGTGCAAGGAGGGTTAAATATAGGCTGCTAGCCTATAAACATGCCCCACTCCCTCAAGTACAACATTTTGCTAATCAAGATGAATGGGTGCCTGGATCAATAGTAGAGGAATTGACTCAGGAAGAAATAATGGAGCAAAATGTAAAGGACTTGGAAAAAGCTCTTGACTTGGACTCTTGTCAACAGGTCTTCAAGCAACCAGTCCAAGCAGGAGAAGGTACCTCTACTGCCCCAACAACACAGGACATCCAACAGGCTCCAGCAACAACAACCACCACAAAAGGAAAAGAGAAGATGGATGAACAACAGGAGATAGAAACAGGGCAGCCTAGTACTTCCAAAGACTAGCAATCAGGACAGGCCCCTCCCCTGCAAACTGAAAAAACTCAAAACCCAGTTTTGAAGACCCCTCTAAATGATGAAAGAGGGAAGAAGAGAGACAGAGAAGAAATCACACCTCCCACAGGGTCATCACAGAAACCAGAGGCCAAGAGGCCGAGGGTAGACCCTAAAGCTGAAGGAGACATAAGTGAAGAGCTGGCAGAAAGCCAAAGCAAGGAAAAACAGACGAGCCAACAGACTGCCACTAGCTCATTTCAGCTAGAACAGGCTCAACAGCATACCGTGGAGGTGTCCTCCTCCAGACAGCAGGGTAAAAAGCCAACCACAGTTAAAGAGGGCTTCAAGGAGACAAAGGCACAAAATGAGTTGCTAAGAGTGCAGCTCTATGAGCAATTCCTGAACACAACCCCAGCCAAAAAGAAAAGATTAATGGCTGCCTTTGATTTCAAGGAAGAAAAGATGATCTTCACTCATCTAAAGCCCAAGGTTCCACACCCAAAGACCTCAGCAGATTATTACAAAACTAATCTAGAGGTCTTTGCCAAAGACATACACCCCATGGACCAAAATGAGTTACACAAGCAAACTGGGGAGATGGTGTATGCAACACTTGCTGACAAGGCGATGCTGGCCCATCAGCTAAAGGAATCCCTGAAAAACACAAACAGACAGCTTGATTTGGAAAGACTGTCCTCCTCCGCCAAAGATAACAGAATAAAGACTCTGGAAGATATAATTATTGATTTGGGGCATGACCCAAAAGATCCAAAGGGTGTTAGAGCCCTTATGAAGAAAAAGGAGGATGATATAGCTGCATTGAGGAAACAGGCAAAATTGCCTCCTACTATCCATCCTGACACAGCAGAGCTTATACAAGAAAAACAGGTGGACAATGCTATGGAGTTGCTCTTGGTCATGAACTAAAGGATACTACAGATGGAGGCAGAGTTAGAAAAGGCTATACAGGACAAGCAAGGGGAATCTGCCTCCCAGCCACCTCAAACCTCAACAAACCTTCAATCTGCCCCTCTAGCACAAGTAGTAGCAGCCCCTCCTACTGCTCCAGCACCTACCACAACCACATCAGCAACTGGAGCAACAGTGGAAGCCACAGCAGCAGCAAAATCCAGCCTGGGCATGGAAGAATTAATGAAAGCTGTTAAAGAGCTGGAGAATCAAGTCACAAAAATAAACATTGCCAAGGAAAAACTGGCCAAGTTGGAGGCCAATTATGACAAGTCAAAGATGACTGTGGCAGAAAAACAAAGGGAAATAAAGGCCTTGGAGGCCAAGGTAAAAACTCTAGAAAAAGAGTTGATGCTAGGCAATACCCTAGCAGAAATAAAAAAGATTATTTGGGCCAAGATTGGCCAATCTATGCAAGACCAATGGAGGTCCATTCAAGCAATTTTTGAATAGGTGGAGCTGATAGAGATAGTTCATGTAGAGATTCAGAGAGCCAGGAACGCCCTGGGAATAATGCCTGAGCAAGCAACCAAAATGATTCACTTTTTAATAACGCACTAGGGAAGAATTGGCTACTCTACAAATACCCAGCAGAACAGACACAATCCTCACTGCCAAAAAGGTACTAACATTGAGGAATTTCACTCAGACACTGGAAAGGAAGTGTCAGGAAATGAAGGTTGAAATAGATGAATTCAGAGCCAAAATGGCTATTTTACAGGATAAAGGACTACCAAGCTTAGTGACTGGTACAGGACAGTTGTTGTCATATAATCAGTATATGACAAGGGTCAACAACTATGTTGAAAACCAGATCACAGCATCCAATAGCTCCACAGAAGAAGCAGGGCCTCCCTCTGGGCAAACCCTCTATGACAAGCTGGAAAATGTATTCTTTATAGAGCATGAAATTAATCATCTGTTTGAGGTACCTCCTAATTTTTATAGGCACACAGAGGCAAATGAGACAGTGGTTAAGATGAGAAGACATCAGTTACCCCCAGCTGATTGGTGGCAAGCAATGTTGGAAATTTTGCCTAGATAGTCCCACTTTTCTTTTTTCCTTTTTTGGAGAAAGGTTAGCAGACAGGTCAGGATACAGGTCAGCAGGCGAGTCAGCATACAAGTACAGCAAACAACATACAGATGACTTAGCAATCCACTCAAATATCAGGCTAAAATTAACGCAGCATTTAAAGCACTGCTACCGCCTATTTTTCACAACCAAAAGTCAAATCTGTCTGACAAAGGAATGTCGGCTATCTCAGCATTTAAAGTTACATTTATGTGTCATTTACTTTTTGTAAGAGAGTTGGTGGTGCAATTTATTGCACCATAACTCTCCACTAAGATATTTTATACCCTATTTTTGTATATATATCCCCTCAGATAACGCATTGAGGGTCGGTTGTAATACAATTCTTCCTGAAGAGCTCTGATGTATACTGAAGGCTTTTGATAATAAAATTGCTGATGGAGATTGTTGGTTTCAATGTTGTCTAAGATGGATATGTAAAGCTCTGTATTGTTGCAGAATTCCTGTGTCATTTGCTGAATCAATAAGTTTCTCTTAACTGTGTATGTGTTTCCTGTTTATTCCATAACTTTTTGTTTTCATAATCTTAGTAAATAGAGAAAAAGAATAGCCTAGGATTTGTTCCAAACACCCTATGCTCAATCTCTATTTCTAAATATGTTTTTTGCTGGATCAGCCATAGATATGAATTCTTAATTGCTCATGTTTGAACTTATCCTAACATGGTGAATACTGTTTAAGAATTCTTAACTTCTCTTAAGCATTACTTTCATATTTTCTTCATTAGCATAGTGAAAGATTCTTAACTGCCTTTCACTCACTAGATTCCCACTTCCACCAACAAATTTGATATATTGTTTTCACACATGCCTAACTTGCTCTGCAGCAACACTTTGTCTCCACAGATCCATTTTCAAGAGCACAAAAATCTCAACTCCATTGCCTAATGGAACAAAATGTCCTGTAAATCTATATTTTAGTTCTAAAAGAATTCACCAACCCACCAAATTCAAACAAACAGTGCATCATAAGTAGTCTAATAACACTCATCAAACAAAGCTAAACTATAAAGAGAGAGCCCTCTCTGGCTACTGGTAGGCTAGGACCTGTAGCTACAAGATTGGTTAGTGGTTACCTCGGCCGTATTCCCTTTGGGAAATAGGGAACGACCTGAGTGATAACACCTACACAGTTACATCGGTTCTTTGGATGTGTTGTCAAAGACTTAGTCTATTATCATGAGAACCATCATGCCTAGGGTTTGTTGGAAAAAGTAACTATGTTCGGTCTTCAATAACCTACTTGATTTATTATGTAATGTACTTGTCAAAAGAATAAAGAGAATTATTATTATTATTATTATTATTATTGTGACTTATTAAAGCATGGGTTTCATGCTTGGGTCACCATATTTTAGGTAAAAATCCCCATTGAGGAATTCTAGGACTTATTCTAGGTCTATAGAATTATTGCACATTTAAAGAGACCCTTCTCGGGCTTTTGAATCATTTAAAAAGGTTTAATATTGAGTCAAATATGAATTATGGAACCTCCACACCATGTCGGCCTAAGGACCCATTCCACCCCACAAAAATCTTATAAAAGGAAGGAAGGTGAATTCATTTGGAGCATCACTTCTCATCTTCTCATACATTAGGCAGAAGTGTGAAGTGGATAGATGGGAAAGTCTATTTCCGAGAAGCCAAACTAAATGTGAGTTTGGGAAACTCTAAGGAGAAGAGAAAAATCGAAATTTTGGTGGTGGTCTTACTATGTTTCGCACTCTGTATTGGGAGAACGAAGTCTTCCAAGTTGGACTATTGTCAGAAGCTGCTGGCTGCTGCAAGTTGTTGCATAGTCGAAGTCGTTGGGAAGAGGTCAATCTTCTAGAGGATAATGTGGTGTGGAGGGAAGGTTTGGTCAAGGTATAAGGTGAAGAGTCTCAAAGAATACTATTGAAAGGAAGAATTACTCTGACTAGTTTTTCCCCTCAAGGGGGGTTTTTCCTGGCATGTGCCTACATCTTGTGTTCATTGATTTATGTGCTACTGCTTTTGGTAATTGCTTGATGAACTAAATAAAGAAGATATAAATAATTGTAAAAATAAGAAACATCACAAGTAATTATCAACATCGAGAAAATACTTACTGCCTTTCTGATTTTCCAACATGGTATCAGAGCTTTGGTGAAGAAAGAAGAAAAAGGTAGATCCATTCATAGGCACTATCTCAAGGAAGGAGTCTATCATATTCAAGGAAGATGTCTAACTCTATCAAGCATGAGAATAAGCTTGAAGGAGCATCTAACTTCAGATCTTGGAAGAAGACGATTGACCTAATCCTCGAGAAGAACAAGGTGTTATATTTGGTAAAAGGAAATGTAAAGAAGCCTACTGAAGAAGGCAGTGATGCCGAAAAAGTGAAATTCAGGGATCTAGAATTGGTGGCTATGAATTTAATGGTAGAAGCGATAAAAGACAATGTTGTCCCTTTCATAGCCAACATCGATCATGCTCAGGAGACGTATGAAGCCTTGTCGAAGTTGTTCACTATTAAGAACATTGGTCAAGTAGCAAGTTTGAATAATGAGCTAAGGACTACAGAGATGACTAAAGAAGATGTTGTGGAAACCTTATTTTTAAAGATAGCTAGAGTCAGGGATGATCTCTTGGCCATTAATGAGATTGTTTCGGAAAAATATAAGTATCTCATGTCTTATCAGTTTTTGTCTCATGCATTCATTTAGTTTTGATTATGTTAAATACTAATCACCATTGTCCCTCTATTGTCTTGATTGGGGCAAACATCTGTAAGGAGGAGTATCTCTCAAGACGAGGTTAATCAAGAAACAAAGGGAAAACATCTGCAATAAGGAGGATCTCTCAAGATAAGGTTAGTCAAGAAACAAAGGTATGCTTTGAATTCATTGATTAAAAAGATTATTCATTTGATGATTTATTCCTAACCTTGTTATGACTAACAGTATTGAATCCTAATGATTCTTGTTTGGGTGATTCATCTCTTGATAAATATACCCACCCCACTCCTATATGATTTGGTAGAACCCTGGATAGGTTATGGAAAACCCTAACTGAAGGGTATGCTGTTGTGAATGTCTGAAACCCTAAACTAATTAGGAATATTGGGAAATGCTAGTTGAATTCTTTTTTGATGATTTCATATTTGGGATTTTGGTATGATCAGGAAATCCTAACTTGTTAGGATGGAATGATAAGATCTAAAATCTTGGAACCTTTGAAATTTCGGTAATATAGGGTTTGTTATGTTTCCACATTGGAACCCCAGCTCACTTGGGTTTGGTGGAATGTGTGTTCTACATTTGAACTCTAGCTCGTTAGGGTTTGGTGGAATGTGTGAGAAAGACCCTTATATTGTCTTAGAATTGATTTACTTGGTATGTGTGTTGTCTAATCAAACCCTAGTATAATCAATATGTTTGTGTGTCTAACTCTTATTGATATTTGTGGAGTTGGGTTTGACTATCCCATGATATGAAATGTATTTTAATGGTGATGAAATATAGGCATATAGAGATATGGCCTTTTGGTTGAATCCCTAGCTTTGTATACTTAAGATGTATTAATGTTATTGGAAATATGATATGCTTATTATGGCTATGAATTCCTAGATATGTGTGTTCGCCTAGTCATTAATGGTCATGAGTCTTAGGATTTAATGACGTCCTTGTCTGAGATTCTAGGATGTTGATGTTTGGAAATCTAGGGTGTTATAGCTAAACCCTAGTTAAGTCAAAATTTATTTAGTATGTGCGATATGACAATCTCAAATCTATGATTGATGAAAATGGAAATCTAGGTTTTTGTAGTTAAATCCTAGTAATGACATTGTCTAGTGTGAAATGTAACAAACTGAGATCTATGCATGTAACGATTGTTAAGATTGTTGAAATTGGAATTCTAGGGTTTTAGAGTGAAACCTTAAGTTGAAGTAGAAATCTCTTATGAATATTGACTATATGATAATTTGAGATTTGTGAGGAGATTTGAATGTTGGGTTGAGTCTGATGATTGATTGGAAATATAGGGTTGGCAATTAACCCTAGTGATAGCTAGTCATGATAGTGATTGTTTGATGGTTGATTGAAAAATCTAGGGGTTTGGAACTAACCTTGGTGGAATCTGGTCAGGTTAATGACTAAGTTATGATTGATGTTGATTGATTCTTTTGAATGAAATATAGGATTTGTATGAATCCCTAGTGAGAAGTCTAACATATATGTTTTGAAAGGTTGTTAAACACTTTAAATATTTATATTTTTGTGAATGGTTTCTAGGGTTTGCTATATGTTGTAGTAAGGTATGTTGTACCTTTGGAAGACTTATTGAAACCCTAGATGGAATGAATGTCGTTATGAAATATTCTACAATGTATAAAGTCCCTAGCAAGATGTTGAAGAGTATATGTCTCTTGTTTATAATTAAGTATGGGTATTTGATATGAATAAAGTTGAAATGCTTTCATGTTTTTGATATGGCTAACATAATGTTTTTATAGTTTTTTTTGTACTTTTTATCTATGTTGTGCAGATACACAATATTCAACTTGGTGAAGTTGCTCAATGTGACAAGAAAGTTATGTAGGTACACAATCTTCAACTTAGTGAGGATGCTCGTTGTGAAAAGAAAGCTGTGCTGGTACACAATCTTCAACTTGCTGAATATGCTTGATGTGACAAGCATGGTGAGGTTGATGATAACTCTGATGAAATGGTTGAAAGACATGAAAATATTCTCCTATGTCGAAAAAGAAGAAGTTGATCTCCCAGAGGAAGCATGAATAGAAGAAATCTCCCTAAGATTAAGAGGGAGTTTGGATAAAGAGTTGCTTCCTGGTTGAGAGGGAGTATTAGGTATGGTTCTCTGCTTCATAGGTCATGCACTAGACTAGGACTAACAACAATAAGTCCGAGTGAAGGCCATGAACAGGAAAATGAAATCAAAGAATGCATTTTGAAGTGTCGTTGAAAGAAGGAAAGTAAGATCCATCTGAAGAATATGATGTTGAATATGAAGTAGGAAGGAAAATGTATGATTGAGGTATATTGTGTCAAATATTCGGTTGATAGTCCTACTATGGAAAGCTGAGAAGAGCATTTGTTTCCTAGAAGACCCCTAAGGTTTTTATTTGGTTATGTACATGCAAAGTATATTATTGATTAGGGTTGTGTTTATACAGATGAATCTCTCGAATGAAATCATGTTGGCTATCAATCAGTTTGATTGGGAGAGATTGGTCATTCTTGATCTGCTAGATCAAGGGGTGTTCAGGCTTTGCGAGTGAAGAATTTCCTGGGGAGACATCTAACTGCCACTTTGTGTTGATGTCTGAGTCCTCGAAGTTGGAAATGTGGTGTTACTCAAAGAGCTTTGTTTTGGATACACACCTTGATTTATTTATTTTTGGGTTGATGGTTAGTAAGTAAGCCTAATGGTACCTAGAGGGGTTGAAAGCTTGAGTCCATATTAGTTCCACATGGATAGATTTCTCGGGTCAAGAATCTAGTCCATGGCACTATTGTGCCTAAACTATTGAGAGATTGGTTGGATATATTTCCCTAGTCAGGAATCTAGTCCATGGCATTATTGTGCCTAAAGTTCTTCATGTTTTATATAGTTTGAGATCTTCCATTGTGTATGTACATTATGAATACCTCCCTAGTTAAGAGGGAGGTTTGGAAAAAGTAACTATGTTCGGTCCTCAATAATGTACTTGAGTCATTATGTAATGTACTTGTCAAAAGAATAAAGAAAATTATTATTATTATTATTATTATTGTGACTTATTAAAGCATGGGTTTCATGCTTGGGCCACAAGGTTTTAGGTCAAAGTCCTCATTGGGGCCTTCTAAGATTTATTCAGGGTCTATAGAACTATGTACATTTAAAGAGATCCTTCCTAGCCTTTTGAATCATGTAAAAAGGTTTAGTATTGAGTCAAATACGAATGATGGAACCTCCACAACGTGTCGGCCTAAGAGAAGATCAAGTCGGCCTAAGGACCCATTATAACCCACAAGCAGCCTATAAAAGGAAGAAATATGAATTCATTTGGAGCATCACTTCTCATATTCTCATCTACTGGGTAGAAGTGCGAAAACCTTATTATTGGTTAGAAGTGCGAAGTGGATAGCTGGGAAAGTTTGTTGTCGGGAAGCCAAAGTAAATGTGAGTTTGGGGGAGTCTAAGGAGAAGAGAAAAATAGAAATTTTGGTGGTGGTATCACTTTGTTTTGTGCTCTGGATTAGGAGAACGAAGTCTTCCAAGTTGTAGCTCTACCGGAAGCTATTGGTTGCTACAAGTTTTTGCATAGTCGAAGTTGTTGGGAAGAGGTCAATCTTGTGGAGGCTGACTTGGTGTGGAGGGAAGGTCTGTTCAAAGTCTAGGGTGAAGAGTCTCCAAGAATACTATTGAAAGGAAGAATTACTTTGACTGGGTTTTCCCCTCAAGGGTCATTTTTCCTTGGCATGTGCCTACATCTTGTGTTCATTGTTTTATGTTTTGTTGCTTTTAGTAATTGCTTCATGAACTAAAGAAAGAGGATATAAAGAATTGTAATAATAAAAAACATCACAAGTAATTATCAAGATCAAGAAAACCTTTACATCCTTTCTGATTTTCCAATAGAGTTTAGGAATTTTAGGTTGCCTTTTTATGTTTTGATGTCACCAACATAATAAAGGCTTGGGTGCCTCATGTGTCTCGAACACAATTTTGATGTATAGACTCTTTTAAAAACATTTTCTATGGAGATATCTATGCTATTTACCTTTGTACAATGATGCATGTGATGTATTCTTTTATAAATTACGTAAATGTCAATCTAGTACATAATTAACTAATGCATCTGTTAATGTATTTAAATGTATTGGAATGTGTCGATATTCAATGTAATCAAAATTGCTTTCCAAGAGTTGAACTCATAAAAGAATCCTTAATATTGATGGAATTTTGATGGAATAAACCCTATCTAGTTGTAGGACTATGAGTTGAGATTCTAGTCTAACAACCAACCTACGAATACCAAAAGTGATGGTATCATATAATAACCTAATTACCTCATTACACTATGTTGTTAATTGCACAACCCAAACATATTCCATGCAAACTCACTAACTCATCATGAGGCGTGAAAAATTCCTAAGCAACAAATGAAAGGTTATGAGTACTACGACTAGCACCATCAGTGAAACCAATATAAGGTGAAGAGTTCGTTGACATTTGCAACCCAAGTGCAACACAAGATAAGTAGCAGAGATGAAAAATCGTTCATGAAAGAACACGCAACACACTAAAACCTAAAAGTACAAATATGAATAAGGTACCCATGCAAGAATCTAAGCATAGTAATTTTTCAGATAAAGCCCATTTATGGGCTCAGATAAAGGAATCTCATCATAGTCAACCAACTCATAGGTAGCTTTTGCAAGTGCACATTTTACAATATAAGTACCATGCCACATGGGCTCGAATTTTTGGGCTCCTAGCTTATCACGTTCTTGATCATATAATAAGACCAAGAAACCTTTTGAAAAGATGCGAGGGTTAATTATTTTCTCAAATTATACTTTGATTCATTTCTTTTGAGCCTCACTAGCCAAAGTAGTCTCTCAACAAGTCTCATAT
This sequence comes from Pinus taeda, assembly GCA_000404065.3. NCBI lineage: Eukaryota > Viridiplantae > Streptophyta > Pinopsida > Pinales > Pinaceae > Pinus > Pinus taeda. The sequence continues at coordinate 32,623 of APFE030164351.1, read as the reverse complement.
AGATTGCTAATTATAAAAAACAATGTTCCTCTGCAAAAGTAGCAAGGAGAAATTCGATAGCAAGCTTAAGTGACAAGATTTCGCACTCATTTGGTAACATAACTTCCATATCATATACAAGTTGAAAGGATGTAAACCCAATCATTGTTTTTGTTGAGGTATGGTACACCCATAATATCAAGAAAAGCATAACATGCCAAGTCCTCTTATGAATTCATATGATCAGTTGAAGCATGGTAATTACTTTGTTCATGACTTCTAGTTAGCCATTGGCCTGCAAATAATAGGGAGTTGAACTATCATGAATTAAACCCAACTTGGCAATTAGTTCCGACATCATAAAATTTTGAAAGTGGGTGCCATGGTTAATAAAATTGGCTTGGAGGGCACCAAATCTAGTAGTCACATTATTGAATATGAATAGAGCAACAATTTTACCATTTTTCTTATATATGAGCATTGACTTGCCCCATTTTGAAAAATAATCCACTGTAAGAATAATATACCCATGCCCCTCGATTGAGTGAGGGTTACATTTCATGAAATCATTACCCCATTTTGAAAAGGTTCTGATAGTAACTATTGGATGAAGAGGAACAGGAGGAGCATGCATCTTTTGACTGTAAATTTGACAAGGATGACATTTTTGGATGATAAGAATACAATCTTTGAACATAGAAGGCTAGAAATATATAGCACACAATATTTTATGGTAAATGGCATACCCTGAAATATGATCGCCACATGCTTAGAAGTGACAGTCATTTAAAGACTTTTTGGCTTCCTCATGTGTTAAACATTGACAAAAAATTGAATTAGCACCACGAAGATAAAGTGTATCGCTAACAATATTATATTGTTGGGATTGGAACCGAATATGACAATGCTCATTACATGATAGCTCAAGCCTAAAAGTTTGTGTCTTTGGATAAATCATAATGTCTATATACCAAGGTTCTAGTGAACTAATAAGAAAGACTGATACATCTAGACGAGAATCCTCTACCACAGTTTTTGTCTCAGTATCAAGGAGGTCACATATAAGTTTAGAAAACACAAGTGATTTCTTGAAATTGGATTTAACAAATTTCAAATCAAATTCCTTTAAGGTGTCAATCCATTTGGAATACTTCCCCCCAAGCAATTATCATGTGAGAATATAGATCATGGGGTTATAATTTGAAACCACGGTGGTTTTGTACAATAGAATATAGTGACTAAATCTTTGGACAACTTGAACAGCTTCCAAGGCCAATTTTTCCACATGCAAGTACTTAATTTCAGAGTTGGTAATCATCCTCTTGAACCAGTACCATAGCAATAGTACCATATGACGCAGCTAAATACAAGTAGTAATACCAATGATGATCAGGGGATGCAATAATGGTGTATGAGTCAACACATGTTTTAATGCATCGAAATATTTTGGAGCAATTTCCTTCCAAATGAATGGGATCCCTTTTTTTAAAATTTAGGTAAATCCTTTAGTAAGTTTAGCATAATTTGGAATGAAACGACGTAAAAAAAATTATTTCCCTTGCAAACTCTGGAGTTAATGTAGGTTAGAAGGAGGAGGTAAATTCATAATAGCCTTTACCTTGAGTGGATCAACACGAATGCCTTGTTTGGAAACAATGAATCCCATTAAGCAACTAGATTCCACACAAAACACACATTTATGTGATTTTATATAGATATTGTAGTGTCGATAATGGAGAAAGATTACTCATAGATGTATCAGATGATCTTGATGTTTCATCGAATGTGCAAGTAGATCATTAATATATGGTTGTACAATATTCTTTATGTCATGAAAAGCATAAGATGTAGCTCTCTGAAAGGTGACACCGACATTCTTAAGTCCAAATGGAAGGTTTTGATAGGTGAAATTTCCCCATGGACAAATGAAAGAAGTTTATAGATATTGTAGTGTCGATAATGGAGAAAGATTACTCATAGATGTATCAGATGATCTTGATGTTTCATCGAATGTGCAGGTAGATCATTAATATATGGTTGTACAATATGCTTTATGTCATGAAAAGCATAAGATGTAGCTCTCTGAAAGGTGACACCAACATTCTTAAGTCCAAATGGAAGGTTTTGATAGGTGAAATTCCCCATGGACAAATGAAAGAAGTTTTATTTTGATCCGCAAGGAGTACGTTAATTTGATTATAGTTGGAAAATCCATCCATGAATGAAAATATTTCATTCCTGGCACAATCATCAACTATTTGGTGGATATAAGGAGTTGGATAGTTATCTTTCAGGCAAGCCCTATTAATATCTTTGTAATCAACACATAATATAATAGTTTCTTGCTTCTTGTTAATAGGAACAATGTTATAAACCCAATTAGTCAAAGGAACAAGATAGATAAAACCAACTTTCAAAAGTTTTTCAACTTTAGCCTCGATGGTGGTAGCTTTCCTATGATGCACCAGACGTTGTCTATGACTAATAGGCTTAGCATCAGGGTAAGTTTTGATTTCATGAACAACAATACTTAGATCAATTTTGGGAATTTCTTCATATGACTAAGAAAATATGTCTTGGAATTCTTGGAATAGGGCCTTATAAGTTTGAATTTCTTCAAGAGAACACAAGTCACCTATATGAACATTTTCCTAATTCCAAGTTTCAGTTATATATCAATTGGAACGTTCGTAGATATGTTTTATAAATCCTTTTTAGATGTAAATTCATAAAATGATATAGGTAATTCATGATCCTCAACAATATCAAGTGAAAATATAGTAGCAAAGTTATTCTCAATTATTTCGAGGTTGGAAAGAAAGGAGGAACAGTGATGATAATCATCCCAAGGCATTTCATCAATTTTCATAACCTCCATAATTCTTCCATCTGTAGGAAACATGTTATCGAAAGGATCATGGGGTGATATAGATACCAACCAGGATGATTGAAAATACTCATCTATGATCATGTTCATTTAATCATTTTGTTCAAAGATGGATTCATAGGCCAAATGAATATCTTCATAAGCTAATTCAATAAGCCTCAGTGGAATTTGGTTGTCATAAGTTGTCAATTTTGATTGAGTAGGCACTATCTAAGGATCATATGATTCATGGAGCTCTAAAGTGCTTGATGAATTCATATTGACTTAGGAAACCGTAGGAGAAACAATGGGTGGAGGGAGTGGAAAGGTTCCCGCCAATGATGAATCTTTGAGTAAACCCAAATTAACACTCTCATAAGAAACAAGGGTTTTACCTAAAAAAGGTACATTACTAATAGTTTGTGAATAAAAAGCACAAAAGGCTAGCTAGTATTTTGTAACTATTTTCCCTCGATGAGGAAACTATATCACAGGAACAAGTGAAGATAACAGTGTAGACATGGTGTAAGTCTAGCTTCAACATAGAAAAAGGTTATAGTCTATTTGTGCATTAACAACTACTACTTCGACGATAACCATTTTCCCTTCTAATTCTATGGGTAATGCATTTAAAATGTTGTAGGGTTTGAATCCTATTTTGTCAAATGATTTCAAAGTGGTAGGTGATTGGTTAATCGATGGAGAGCCCAAGGCTTTCCAACAAGAGACAAACATGATACATATGGATGCTCCCTTGTTTATCACAGTGTGAAAAACATTATGCCACATACAACAACTTGAATTTGGAATGCAAGTTGATGCGAGAGTCTAAATACATGATTCTCAAGATCAAAGACTATAAGGTTGGAATATTTTGGATCAACCCCACCAATGGATAATACCAATAGTTCCCATTGTGTTGGGCAAATTTGAAGCACTTCGAGAATCGACATTGTTGAAGGAGCTTGAGCCAAGTATTCAACAATGTTATAATTTTGAGTCCCTTTGACATGTGGACTAAAATACTAATTTTGAATGACACCTTTGGTAAGCGGACAAATCATTTTTTCAGCCACTGATAATTCGATCTTTAGAGGATCATAAGGAGGTGGGACTGATGCGAAAGGTTGATCTGTAGTGATTCCATTCAAAGTATTTTGGGAATCATAATCTTTAGATCTTGTAGTTACCATAACTTGAGAAAACATCAACATGATGTCAACAGAGTTTTGGGAAGATGAAGATGGATTTTGAGCAACCATTTTAGTTACCTAAGAGGGAAAAGGATCCACTAAGACAACAGGTGTAGATGAACCTTTAATAAATTGGTTAACCTCTACACAATGTGAGCATTCCTTAGTATAATGATCTTTATTACAAATAAGACAAGGATCTCGTTGTTTTCATTTCTCTTCAAGATATTATTTTCATTAGTTTTCTTGTTGAGGGGATTTTTTTTTTATTTTTCTTTTCCTTTTCCATTGTTTTTACTTGCAGGTTGTTGAATTTGTTTACCAATCAATGATTGAACTTCATGATCGTCTAAAGTATTAATAGGAGGAGACGTAACATGAGGTGAATTTTGAACAACAACAGTGGGAGTAGACCTGGGATTAGAATGACTAAAAGGTTTAATCATATATTGTTGATTGATAGAACCAATCATTCCATCCGTAGTGTGAGATCCTGTAGAATTTGATTGAATAATGTTCAATGACCGAGGATCATTTGGATTTTTTTGGTACAAGGTGTGAGAATGAGAATAGTCGAGGTCTAGGTACTGGGCACGAGCAATAACCTACTCTTCCATAACAACTCCTCATATGGAAACATCTTCACTTATATTGGGAAGTAATTTTTTGAAAATCCATTCAACTGACAATTGGTCTAGAATATAAACTTTTACTAAACGATGACGACGTCTCCATTCACGTATATGATCAGATATGTGTGTAAAATATGACTTCTTTAAAGAAGTCAAAAGCTCGATATTAGTTTCATAGAAATTAGGTAACTGAAAGTGTGTAAAAAATTAAGTTTCTAAGGCGTTGAAGTTATGGAAGGAAGCATGCAGTAACTCAATGTACCATTTAGCCATAGGACTAGTTAAAGTCTGTCGGAAATGACGTAACCAAATGGAATCATCATTTAGGGAATTTGAAAAACACCATAAATGATAAATCATGACATGATTTGATGGGTCTTCTCTAGGTTTTCCATCAAAATTTTGTTATGTCACTTGGTAAATTTGCAAAAATACTCAACCAAAAAGGGTAATGATAAATCAGGTCAGTAATAAGCAAGAACCGGTCTCGTAAATCTAAAGTTACAATAAAGGGTAATTTCATGTTAAAATCTAGTTGAGGATATTGATAACCTTGAGGATAAATTCCAACTATTGGGAGAGGTTATCCAGGATATCCTGGAATAGGTTGAGTTGTTGGCATTTTCATTCCACCAGGATAACGAGGGTAATCGACACCAGGTTGAGCTATAAATGAAAATCCTTGAAAAGGTTGTACTTTAAAGGGTTTACCGTATAAAGTATGACCTTAGACAGGTTGACCCAGATAAGATTGATCTTGGAAGGTTTCAACCGAATAATTTTAACATTGATATGGTATTTGGGGTACACCTAAGACAAGTTGACTAGAAGGCATCAATGGGGTAGCATGGACAGTTGAACCTATAGGGATTTCAGAAACAATTTGAACATGTGCTTGAGGTAAAGTCTGCATGGGTTGTTGAAATGGTATTTGAGGTATACTTATGACATTTATTTGTTGTGCAGTTTGAACAAGTGTTTGGGGTGTAGTTGGAACCACTGTTGAAAAGGTGTTTGAGGTGAACTTGGGAAAAAATGTTGAACAAGTGTTTGAGGTGTATTCTAGTCAGTGGTTTGGATAGGTTGAAAAGAAGACACTTGAGGAGTAACCTAAATAGTTTAACCAAAGAAAAACTGGGGTACACCAACAAAATCATGGTTCAAAATGGTACCACCCGTTCCTGGGAATGGAGCACCAATTAAGGGTTGAGTTACTATAGGTTGAATCGAGTTTACATGAGGTATTTGACCATGGTTTGGTTAAATTCCACCAATAGGTTATCCCACAAATGGAGGATAGGTTCCTCCAAGAGGTTTCCCTCCTGGAGGAAAATATGGACCATAGGACGACTACCACTCAGTCAGAAGGTAGGATCCAGTTGGGTTTTGTTGAGGAATACCTACATTGTTAGATAATAAGTTTAAATGTTGGTTTAATGTCGATGGAACTTCAAGCATAGAAGTGTTTGAAAAAAAATGAGTAGTATATTCTACATTAACTAATGATAAACGAAATGGGATTTTAGAAGACAAAGTGGAAACCTAAGAAAGGAGATCATACACAACTTATGAAAAGGTTCCACTGCGTGACTGATACCTAACATCTATAGAGGGTCTACCATAGATAAATGATTTTGGAGGTCCTATAAAAATGGAATTCGTACTTACTTGAATAGGTCCACTCTCACGAGTAGACAAAGGTTGACTTATAGTTGAGGATTTCTTCATGGTTCACCTAAGTAAGAAAGATGAAGAAGTCTGTAATCAAGTAGTCCCCCTAGGTAAATAAGATAAAGGAGTTATATACCAAGAGTCTAGTCGAAAAGGGGATGGAATTTGAATAACTGGAAGGTCCCTGGCAGTAATAGTAGGATTTGCAGGAAGTTGTGTTTCAGTAATATCTTCAATGCTTAACATACTAGGTGGTAAATCACTTGAAATTACAAATTTTTGAGACGTAGTCAGTAAAGGAGTAGAAACTAGACCAAGTGAAGGTGAAACCTAAGTTTATGAGGTTATTGGTTTGGTGAAACGCTCTTCAGGTATATTAGGTTCTGAAATTTCAGACTCTGTTACTTCAGTTTCAGGTTCAGTTATTTCCGGTTCTAAAGTTTTAGTTACTTCAAGTTCAACTTGAATTACTTCTTGCTCTAAAGTTTCAATTTCTTCAGGTTCTACCATTTTCATTTGAATATTTTCATATTTTTTTACTTTAGGTTATGTAACTATAGGTCTTGTAGTATTGGATGATTTAGGTGTATTTTTAGGGGGTAAACCTTGCATCCTATGAGAGCATCGAGGTGGATCTTCCATAATGAATTTTAACAAGATTAATTAATTAAATTCACAAGTTACAATTTACACCAAAGGTCTGACTAAAAATTAAAAACAAACTATGTAACATGTGCTAAATAATCTAAGGTGTTATTACTGAGCTAACAAAGTTGGGTTGTGTCAACCTTCAACCCAGCATAACTATTTCAAGCCACTTTGACTAGAAGTTAGCCCTTCCAATCTGAGAGGGCTCTCTCAAAACACTTATCAAGTTCACTTTAATCAACTCAAAACTATAGATGACTAGCTCTGATTTATTTTTATGTGGTTTTATAGGTGAAGGAAAATGTGATGGCAACCACCATTAGGCATGGAGTCAAATAAAAGAAAATAATGGAAAACAACAATGTTTAATGGAAGTTGAGGCATTTCTAGCTTTAAAACCGGTATCAAATAAACATTCACACTCATACATAGTAGTGAAGGAAATTGGAGCACTTAATAGGAATTCCAAGTAATCAAAATACTGTGAATACTGATAGCAGAATAGAAAACATGGTAAGAACACATAAATCCATAACATGAATCTCAAGTATAAAAACAAAGTTGTTGCAATATATATATTAATTGGATCAAAAGTTTGCATAGAGTCAAATTCTCACATTATCGATCAACCCCTTCAGAATCAAGAAAATAGAAATATATAGAGTAAGACCACCATCATAACATTAACGACAAAATTCTGCCACTTGGGGCTAGATTCGATCAAACAGTTTTGAGACCTTATCCTACTTGGCACCAATTGAGAAATCTTAGGGAGTTCTGTTTTTCACAATTTGAATACAAGTAGAACTCTTCCAACATTAATGACATCAACCAAATTCTATTGATAGAGCTTATCGAACCAAATTGATTTTTTGAATGTGTTGGAGCTAATGATGTGTCTCATGCCACGTGGATGTTGAGTAGGTTGACTTGCTGCCTTGTCTCCCTCAAAAGTAGGAGTTGATGTGGACACCTTTCATGTCCTGTAATCCATCTAGCTGCCTGGTTGTTTGATGTCCAAAAACTTTCAAAACACAGAAAAATAGAGTTTTCAGCAGTTCCGTAGCAAACTTCAGTAGAAAATTCAAAAAACACCTTTATGCTACCCCTCTTCTCTTTTTATAAGTTCTGAGGTTTTCCTTGATATTTTTAAGCTAAATACATGCCCTTAGAACTCCCTTTGTCATGTTTTTAGTTTGCCTTCTCATCCATGAAAAACATATTTAAGGAGTAGCATCTATTTTAGCAAAAATTTTGAGATTTCTTTTTCTGAGCTAAACTTTGATCATTTCAATTTGAGTTTCTAATGCTATGAATTGTCCCTGTAACTTCTTCCTGGCTGCTTGTAGCCAGATGTTCCTTCTATACATGTGTTTCAACATCTTGTGCAAAGGAATAGTCCTCTTTATCATCTTTTTGGATTTATTTGTAGTTTCATCATAGAAATCTATCTGCTTTGACACCTCTTTTTTCCGCTCCTCAAGCTCAACTTTGGAATTAATAACTTCTTTTCTATCCTCTCTCAACTTTTCTTGCAGAACCTATATTTCACTTTTTCTTGTACAACCTCCTTGCCTTTCTTTTTCTTTGATGGCTCTGTTTTTTCTAAAGGCACTTCCGACATCTTTTCATCTTGCTACATTGACCTTGTAATAGGTTTCCTTGGCCTAAATATGAAACCATGTTTTTCTTGTGAGAAGTTTAGCTTCTTATCCCTCTTGCTCTTCTGCTTAATTTTAGTCTTGGTCGCTTCTATAGGCTGCTCAATTAGGATTTCTTCAATTTCAATAGCCTCTAGGATATCAGTTAGCTTACCCTTCATTTTACATTGTTGTTTACTATGTCTTATGGTCATCCTCCTTTGGTGTTTATGGAAGCCTCTACTATAGGCTTCTCTAACTTTGGTTGTTTCTCTGCCTCTGGTTGCTACTCTTCTCTAGGGGCTATTGATTTCTACTTTGGAGTTCTCCTAGAGGGGGTAGCAGTATCTAACTCTTGTCCACTCAAGAATAAGAAGGTAAGCCAATCTCTATTTAACCTATTTAGCTCTTCTACAACCATCATTTTAATGAGGCCATGGTGAAACAAAGGTTTCACTTGGATCGGGTTTGGCTTGGACCTTGTCTACCATCTTTCCCAAACTTTTAAACAAATAAAATGGAATGTCTAGAGGTTGCTTACCTTTGAAATGAAGTAGCAATTTGAAATGATACCGATACACCATGTTAAATTTGCCTTCACATGTGAAATATTTATGGATGACCATTAATAGCTTGCAAAAATGTTCTTTAAGGCAAGTTCTAGGAATGCTTGCAATCATATCAATCCTTTTATGTTCCTCCTTGAGATATTCATCACAGTTTTGCAGATTGTGTTGGCATTATGGCACAGGTTTGGCACTATGGCATAGGTGTTGTCCTTGATGGCAACGCACTCAGGTGGCAGATTAGAATTCAAGCTCTCAGAATGGAATAAAACTTCATATACACAAGTTCCTTTTAACCAGGTCGTGTATATACGCGGTATTGATGATAAAAAGTCTTGTATGCGTATATACGCACTTTCATGCACGTAAAAGCGTATACATGTGGGAAAGATTATTTTTGGGTCCATGGTAATTGGACCTATGGTTTTAGACCTTAGTATTGCGTCCGAATTATTGAACCCAGGTATTGGGTCCCTAGTATTGGTTATCTATGGTTTTGGGCCATGGTTTGAGTAAGGCCAAGACTATAAAAAGGAAGAGATCATTTGGAAAGAAAATTGACTTAAGTGTTGAATATCTTATGAGGAGGTTCAGCGCAGTGCAGACACGTATACACGTTGGTTCAGTAATTCAAAGAAGCGTATACGCAGATTTGCCTTTATACAGAAGCATATGCACGCAAGTTCCTCATCTTGAAGTAGCGTACGTCTCATAAAATATGTTTTAGCTACTTTGGTTTATTATTGCAGTATTTTGGGTTCAGGATTGGTGTTTGCTTACTGTTATTATTCTAGTTACAACATTCAAAGAAGTGATTGTTTGATTCAGTATTGGGTTGTACAAAGAAAATTGGTTGATGCAGATATATTTGATGTTTGATTAATGTTATTCATGGATCCAGTCTGAAAATTTATGAAACGTGGTCCCTAAAATAAAATAGAAGGTTGTAGCCTTCTGTAGGTCAACACCTACGTACTAGTACCTCAGCTAGTACAAGAGCTAAGGGGGTTGTAGCTCCCTTCCAGGATAAACTGGAGAAAATGAGAAGGTTGTAGCCTTCTGCAGGTTGCAACCTACGTACTAGTATAAGACTGCACCAGTACAGAAACATTGTAAAAAGAAGTTTCTAAATTGAAAGATGATAGATACGAATTGCAGCAAGTGGTTTTCACCCACATTGGGTTTCCACCTTATATCTTGTGTTCGTGTGTGTGACTGTCTGCTCTATTTTTTTGTTCCTAGTTACGGTTTATATGGTTCTGACACACAGATATATGATCAACATCTGAAGAATAAGTTAAAATATAAGTCTGCAACCTATACGCGAGTTTCATTAACTAAAGTTGTGTATATATGTTCTTTTCGCTAACTGAAGTAGCGTGTATGAAATGAAAAATAATTGACTTGATAATACTGATTCACCTCCCCAGTATTATTTCCAACAATTGGTATCAGAGCAAGTTCTTCAGAAGAAGCTTGATCGCTTGAAGGAAGATCTATCATCATGAGCAACTACGAAAAGGAGGCATCAATCAGGCCACCAATTTTTGATGGGATCAACTTCGTCTATTGGAAGGTAAGAATCACAACCTATCTTCAATCTCTTAGTACAGAAGTCTAGGATATCATAGAAACAGGATACACATTTCCATCAGCAACTCCTACAGATATGGCTGGTAAAAAGTAGTATGAAACAAATGCAAAGGCTGTCAATACCCTATTAGGGAGTCTATCTCAATCAGAATTCGTTAAGATTATGCAACTCAAAACCACAAAAGAAATATGGGACAAGATCGTTCTGAGCTATGAACGAGATGATCAGGTAAAACGAGCAAAACTACAAACTCTCAAAATTCAATATGAAATCTCAAATGCACAATGATGAAAGTGTGGCTAACTATTTCTTACGCATTGATGAGATTGTTAACTATATGAAAAGCTTGGGTGAAGAAATAAAAGAAGTTGTTCTGGTTGAAAAGGTTCTAAGATCTTTGTCTTCTAAGTTTGATTCAAAAGTTTCTACCATAGAAGAAAAGCAGGACCTACAGAGCATTACCATGTCACAGCTCCACGAAATCCTGACTGCTTACGAAATGAGGAAAGGGGGACCATCAGACATGAGGGAAGCTGCATTCAAAGCCTCTAGAAAAGGAGATTACAATGAATCCGGACATATGTCAAAAGGAGAGGAAGAATCAAACTTTGTCAAGAACCTTCAACGTGGGACTGGAAGATTTAGAGGTAAGCTACCTTTCAAATGATTTGCTTGTGGAAGAGTCGGTCACTATGCTAGCAAGTGTCCTCATAAAGATAAAGGTAAGGAACCAGTTAGATGGAACAGAAAACAGAATGTAGGTAAGAAGAGCTATTATACACATGAAGACAGTGATGGATTTTCAAATAGTGATGAAGATGAACAATGTAATGATGATAGACTTTTGATGGCCTTTGAAGATGATGATTTCTTGGATGCTGTAGATGAAGAAGGTCTTTATGAAAAAATTTCTAAACTTAAATTTGTTTAGAGGAAAATAATATGATTATAGATACTCTGACTTTCCAACTTGCTAAAAGAGAAAAACACAATGAAAAGTTAGAATGTGAAATTGTGGGACTTAGAAAAGAAATTGAGAAAATAAAAGCCCTTAATCTTAGATTTGCTAAAGGATTTGAAACATTAAATGAGATTATCAATGTACAACGTTCTCCTCTAATCAAGACAGGTCTTGGATATTTTGAAGAAGCATCTCAAGCACAGAAGCCATCCACCTCCAAAAGTTATCTTGATGCAGCAAAGAAAAATGAACAGGTTGACAATCGACATCAAAGGCATAATGCAAATCACTAGGTAAAACAATTTACTTCAAGGATGAACAGAGATCATCAAGTAAATCAGGGGCAATATACATCAAGGATGAACAGAAGCTACAACCAACCACAGGTAAATCATTCTCAATTTGCCTCAAGAATGGATGTCAATGGAAACTACAATCATTTGGTCGGTAGGTTTGATAATCGCAAGAATTTCTTCAATGGCCAATGTTTCTCTTGTCATAACTTTGGACACAAAGCTGCTCAATGTGTTGCCTACAAGACCATCATGACTAGAGAATCTCAAAAACAAAGAAATATGACTGGGATCATGAAAAGAACCTACAATAACTTTTCTGCTCTTGAAAATTAAATAGAATATTCTATTTGTAACAACTTCGGGCATGAATATTCTGAATGCAGGAGTAGGTTTCTACAAACAACTCAAAAGGAGCAAGCTTCATTGAATTCCAAAACATGGAAAAAGAAAGAACCACAACCAGAAAGATGTGAGATAGCCTTATATGCAGATGGACAGGAAAATCAGTTCGACAGTGGATGCTCAAAACATATGACAGGTGATAAAGAAAAACTTCAGTCATATAGTGCCTTAGAAAAGGAAAGGAAAGTCTCATTTGGAAATGACACCCTTGCAATCATAAAAGGTAAAGGTTCTCTTCGTTTGAAAGAGAAGGTCTAAGCTGGAATTTTTATGTATGTTGATGGCTTAAAACATAATCTACTGAGTGTCAGTCAAATGTGTGATCAAGGAAATGAGGTAATATTTCGATCAAATGGATGTATTGTTTGTGAGCTTGATACAGGATAAACAGTGATGAAAGGCATAAGAACTCCAAATAATTATACATACTCAAGGGAGGACGACAATAATGCTATCTAAGCAAGAATGATGAACACTGGCTATGGAACAGAAGATTGGGGCATCTAAGCTTCTCTCAGATAAGGAAAGCATGCAAATATCAGGTGGTTTGTGATCTCCCTGACATTAGAATTCCAGACAATACAATATGCAAATCATATCAGTTTGGTAAGCAAACTAGAACTAATTTCCCTGAGAAGGAAGGATCAGCTAGTAGGCCACTTGAACTTGTCCATAATGATATATGTGGTCCAACTAGGAAGAGGTCACCTCAAGGAGAAGAGTACTTCATATTGTTCATTGATGATTTTTCAAAGATGTGTTGGATAGGACTTATGAAGTATAAAGATGAAGCTTTCGAAAAGTTCAAAGCTTTCAAAGCCTTGGTTGAAAACAAATCAGATTGCAGAATCAAATGCCTCAGGTCTGATCGAGAAGGAGAATTTACCTCGGATGAATTTTTCAATTTTTGTGAAGAACATGGAATAAGAAGGGAATTCTCTACTGCAAGGATTGCTCAGCAAAATGGAGTAGTGGAAAGGATGAACAGAACGGTTCAACAAATGGCTCGTGCTATGCTTGATGAATCTAGAACTCCCACAACCTTCTGGGGTGAAGCCATATTTGCTGCAGTTACTATTCTCAACAAGACAAATGTCCGGGTAAACAACACTCAGACTCCTCATGAACTTTGGTATGGTAAGACTCCCACGGTAAAATATTTCAAAATTTTTGGAAGCAAATGCTACATCAAAAAGACTGATGAAAACCTTGGCAAGTTTGAACCTAGAGCAGATGAAGGCATTCTCCTTGGTTACTCTCCCACACAAAGCATATAAGTGTTACAATAAAAGACTTGGAAAAATTGTTGAAAGTATTGATGTAGTGGTTGATGAAGAAGGAAAAACTCCTAGGCAAGTAAAATTTGAAGATTTCGAAGATGATGAGGACTATCCTTCAATGTCAAATCAGATTCATGATGAAGAAGAAACCCATGAGTCACCAGAAGAACAAATAAGGATAGAAGAAAAGACTCCATCCATGTACGTTCAGAAGAATCATCCAGAAACTCAAATTTTGGGACAGAAAGAGGTAGGTGTACAAACAAGAAGAACCATTTCAGAAGCTTCAAGCTATCTAGCATTGCTCTCCTCCATTGAACCACAAAATGTAAGAGAGGCATGCAACGATGAATGTTGGGTCAGGGCCATGGATGAAGAACTTGAGCAGATTGAAAAGAATAACACTTGGGAGTTGGTTCCTAGACCAAAAGATAAGAATGTCATAAGGAAAAAATGGATATTCAAAAACAAACTGAATGAAAATGGAGAAGTTATTAGGAACAAGGCCAGACTTGTTTGTGAAGGGTATGCTCAACAAGAAGGTATAGACTTTGAAGAAACTTTTGCACCAATTGCTAGACTTGAGGCAATAAGAATATTCCTTGCTCTTTCTAGCTTTCAGAAGTTCAAAGTATTTCAAATGGATGTGAAATATGCCTTTTTAAATGGGGACTTAGAGGAAGAAGTGTATATTGAGAAACCAGATGGATTCATCCTTGGAAATGATCCTAAACTTGTATGCAGACTTAAGAAGGCACTCTATGGTCTTAAATAGGCTCCAAGGGATTGGTATATCGTCTGGACAAATACCTCCATCAAAAAGGTTTTTCAAAAGGATCAGCAGATAGCAATCTATAAATAAAAATTGATAATGATAAATTGCGAATTCTTGTTGTGTATGTTGATGATATCATATTTGGCAGCAATGAAGAAGCCATGAGTCAAAACTTTGCTTTGGTGATGCAGAAAGAATTTGAAATCTCCTTGCTTGGTGAGCTGACATATTTCCTTGGGTTACAAATCCAACAAAATAAAGACGGTATCTTTTTATCACAAACCAAGTACCTAAAGCAGATCTTGAAGAAATATGGCATGGAAGATTCGAAACCGGTATGTACCCCTATGATAACAAGATGCAGCCTCAGCGCTAATGATGAATCACAATCAGTACATCAACCAACCTATAGATCCATGATTGGTAGTCTGCTCTATCTGACAGGTACTCGGCTAGACATCATGCATGTAGTGGGAATAGTTGGAAGATTTCAGGCAAATCCAAAGGAAGCACACCTTCAGGAAGTTAAGAGGATTTTCAAATATCTTAAAGGAACACAAAATTGTGGCTTATGGTATCCTAGAGATGCAGATCTCACACTTCATGCATATATAGATGTAGATTGGGCAGGAAGCGTGGATGATAGAAAAATCACTAGTGGTGGTGCATTCTTTATGGGTTCTAGATTAGTATCTGTTGGAAATAATACTGAGAGGGGGGGGTGAATCAGTATTAGCAAATCAGATAACTTTTTCATTTTCATACTCAGATTCATATACGCTACTTCAGTTAAGGATATCCACGTATATATGCGAGCGTGTTAAAAGCAACTAGCGTACATCCAGTAACCTTTATGATTTAGTTAGTTTATCTTCAGTGAATGCATCAGAACATTATTAACCATATTAATAGTAAACAGGAGCAGTATAACAGAACAGATCATAATCCACACACATGAACACCATGATATATGGTGGAAACCCAATGTGGGTGAAAACCACCTGCTGTAATTTGTTTCTATCTTCTGTTAATAAGAAACTTCTTTTACAATGTACTAGTGCAATCATTTACCAGTACACAGGCTGCAACCTGCAGAGGGCTACAACCCTCTCTCGTTCTCCAGCTTCTCTTGGAAGGGAGCTACAACCCCCTTAGCTCTTGTACTAGCTAGTACTAGTACGTAGGTGCTGGCCTACAGAAGGCTATAACCTCCTCTTCCAAGGACCACGTTTCATAAATTTTCAGACTGGATCCATAAATACACAACAATCATCACTGCAATACTATCATCAATTATACTTGCATCATCAATCTCTGAATCACCCAATACTTAATCACTGAAACCCTGTCAACAACCACAATTACCAAAACACATACCAGAGCCCAAAACTCTGCCACAACCACAAGAATCAATAACAACCAGAAACGTCAAATCTCATAATGCATATGCTACTTGACTGTTTCAAACACGCGTGCATATGCGTCTTTACCAAAGAGAACCCACGTACAGATATACGCTACTTGACTGTGTCAAACACACATGTAGATGCGCCTTTACCAAAGAGAACCCATGTACATATCTATAGATAATTGCTCAAACCTTCGTTGTCATCAACTTGATTCAGATCAAGCCAAGCATCACAAACCCATAACAATCATGCTCGAACTTCACCCTTCAACAGACATTCATTTCACACACCCCATTTGGCCTAATGATCTTATCCTTATATAGGTTTAGGCTTTTCTCAATACCATGGTCCAAAACCATGTCAAACCAATACCTTGGACCCAATACCTGGGGTGTTCACTTCGGACCAAATACCATGGACCAAATACCAAGGAAAAAAACCATGGTTTCCAACATGTACGCGCCTTTAATTTTATGAACCCGCATGTACGCGCCTACTGTTCCGCTAACCTGTGTGTATACATGCTTCCATCAAGGTTAACATACATATATATCGTACGCGCCTTTTGCTCAGATAACCCGCATATATACGCGCTTTCATCACGGTCAACCTGTGTATATCTCTCTCTTTTCCTGCTGCACTATGATCTGTCCTATGAGTGAGTTGCCATCACCTGTATCATACCTCTGAGTGAGTTTCCATCAAGGACAACACCTGTACCATACTGCCAATAGTATCTTGGTTTAACAAGAAACAAAGTTCAATTGCTTTATCTACAGTTGAAGTAGAATTTGTGGTTGCTCCATCTTACTGCACACAACTCCTTTGGATGATGCAAACTTTGCAAGATTTTCAAATCACTTGTACTCCACCTATCTCCATCTCTTGTGATAATACAAGTGCAATCAGTATTTCAAAGAATCTTGTCATGCATTCAAATACTAAGCACATACCTATCAAGTATCATTTTCTCCGAGAACAAGTGCTTGAACAAAAGGTCAAATTGGAGTATGTTCCCTCTAAGGAACAAGTTGCTGATATACTCACCAAACCACTGCACAGGGAGACATTTGAATACCTCAGGCAGAAGCTAGGGGTAGTTGATGCATCATCTTGTTGTTGAATCTTGTCTGTTTCAGAGAAAAAAGGTTGAACACGAGTTTCATGAGGAGGATCCATGTACATACGTCGGTTTATGAATATACGATCGTGTGTATGTTGGTTTCAAGACAAACAGTGGGCCAGGCTCAAGATGAAAAGAGTTTGATATGAGTCTGACAGAGACCATCTGGCACAGGTTCAGGGGGACCATATATTCTTCTAATAATGCATTGTTGGCATTATATTAGAAGATCTTGGTTCAGATTCACAGTTGTTTTTGCTTCAGGTGGAATAGGTGCAGAGAGAGATCATGGTTGTTGCCTTGAATGATGATTGACAGATGTTGTTGATGATAGTTGTTGATAACTATCATAGTCTTGCTGTAGATATTTCGTCTCTATGTCATGTATTTCTTTTCTTATCAAGGTCATGTAACGGCCTACCTTGGTTTCCCCACTATGCCTGGGATGGATGAAGTAATGTTCTTGTTTTATCATGTGTAAATTCTTGGTGTATCTCCACTTGGTTGGGTAGATGAGTCAATCCCCACTTAGTTGGGAGATGGATGTATGTATGAGCCTTTGGTGGTAGGAAGGTCATTTATAATAAATTTATGCAGCACATCTTCTTGCAGGCCTTGCCTACAGTCAGGGGAAGCTTGGACAGCACAGCAAAGCAGAGAATTCAGCATGTACTGAGGGGGAGCATAACCCTTTTCCCTTGATGTCAAAGGGGGAGAATGACTTTGAAGGTTTCCATCAAGTCCAAATGGGGAGATTGTTGGCATTATGGCACAGGTTTGGCATTATGGCATAGGTCTTGTCCTTGATGGAAACACACTCAGGTGGTAGATCACAGTCCAAGCTCTCAGAATGGAAGAAAACTTCATATACACAAGTTCCTTTTAACCAGGTCGCATATATATGCGGTATTGATGATAAAAAGTCGCGTATGTGTATATACACACTTTCATGCACGGAAAAGTTCGTACATTTGGGAGATATTATTTTTGGGTCCATGGTAATTGGACCTATGGTTTTAGACCTTGGTATTGCGTCCGAATTATTGAACCCAGGTATTGGGTCCCTAGTATTGGTTATCTATGGTTTTGGGCCATGGTTTGAGTAAGGCCAAGACTATAAAAAGGAAGAGATCATTTGGCAAGAAAATTGACTTAAGTGTTGAATATCTTATGAGGAGCAAGATCTGGAACACTGGTGATTTGTTTATGGTGCATAGCTGGATCTGAATCAAGGAGGAACTTGAGCGTTACAAGATGGTTAAGTTCTATTGATGGATCAAATCTCAAGGCTTGAATAGTAGTATCTTTGTGTGATTCTAATCTATTATATTTGACGCATGAATTGATCTATGAATCTGATAATCCGGGTTTAACTAATGCTTGAATACTTGAAAAGAGAAAACTATTTTTTCATAGATCTGTACACAAGTTCGGCGCAGTGCAGACACGTATACATGCTGGTTCAGTAATTCAAAGAAGCGTATACGCAGGTTTGCCTTTATACAGAAGCGTATGCATGTAGGTTCCTCATCTTGAAGTAGCGTACGTCTTATAAGATATGTTTTAGCTACTTTGGTTTATTGCTGCAGTATTTTGGGTTTAGGATTGGTGTCTAGTTATTGTTATTATTCTGGTTATAGCATTCAGAGAAGTGATTGTTTGATTTAGTATTAGGTTGTACAAAGAAAATTGGTTGATGCAGATATATTTGATGTTTGATTAATGTTATTCATGGATCCAGTCTGAAAATTTATGAAACGTGGTCCCTGAAATAAAAGAGAAGGTTGTAGCCTTCTGTAGGTCAGAACCTACATACTAGTACCTCAACTAGTACAAGAGCTAAGGGGGTTGTAGATCCCTTCCAGGAGAAGCTAGAGAATGAGAGAAGGTTGTAGCCTTCTGCAAGTTGCAGCTTGCGTACTGGTATAAGACTGCACCAGTACAAAAACATTGTAAAAAAAAGTTTCTAAATTGAAAGAAGATAGAGACGAATTGCAGCAGGTGGTTTTACCCACATTGGGTTTCCACCTTATATCTTGTGTTCTTGTGTGTGACTGTCTGCTCTATTTTTTTGTTCTTGGTTACTGTTTATATGGTTCTGATACACAGATATATGTTCAACATCTAAGGAATAAGTTAAAATATAAGTCTGCAACCTATACGCGAGTTTCATTAATTAAATTTGCGTATATACGTTGTTTTCACTAACTGAAGTAGCGTGTATGAAATGAAAAATAATTGACTTGATAATACTGATTCACCCCCCCTCTTAGTATTATTTCCAGCAAATTGATCTTTTGGAATTTAAACCACATTTGTCCTAACCTAGGGATCTCGATAGCATAGGAAATTGTGTCAAGGGACACTGCAAAGTTAAGAAGACCAACTTTCGTTTATGTTCTGGTGAAATCTACAGTGAAGTCTTTGGCAATTTGCACATGGAAACTCTATAGCTTTTGGCAAAAGCATAGGCACCCCATGTTGGAAAATGCTTGAATGAAGGTAGGGTATTCCTCCAACAATTTCATGTCTGCTAGCTCATAACACATACCTAAACCTCCTTTATATTGTTCCATGTGTGCCATGGGTGCAACACATAGGGTTCTTCCTTGTCACCTTCTTTCCACCTGCAAATCAACCTAGAGACAGCTAGACAACAGCAGACTCTAACCTAGAGACAACAAGACCTATGTGAGAGACAAAAAACCAACTCTTATGACAACATGAAGCTTATGGAAGCAAAGCTAAATACAAAAGAACAAGTTAGTAGCAAGAAGCTACGCGGTGTCAATATGTAGGGGAAATGGCCAAAAGAGTGGTAAAGTGCATATGTGACCCACCATAAGACTAACCAATCGCACTTTTCAAACAAAAAGAACCGTTACTTCAATTTTAGGTACAATTGTGTAATTCATCATAATTTTGTAGCGGGACAAGTATTCGAATAGACAAATTCGCTATGGAAGTGTCGGGAACTTTTGTAGCAAACCCTTTGTTTACCTAATTGGAGCTGCTACAGATTTCTGTAAAAATGACAAAATACCAATCAAGAAAAAATCAGCTTGACACATATGGAAGTTTGGAAATGAACCTTTATGATTGACACCTTTTGAACTTATATGGATCCCACATCATGACATGATGACCAAAAAGCTTATGATCGTGAACTTTATTTTGAGAAATTTTGAAAACCCTAGTTAATTTAACCAACAAACTTCACAAACTATTCCTAGGTGTTATCATAAATAACATAAAGATTCAAAACCATGCAAACAACCCTTTCACAACGAACTCACTAGTTGGAGATGAAACCCAACGCCACAAAGCCCAATGTGAAAAGTGTGTATAGATAAAATGTTGAGACCTAATCTGAAAGGATTGGGATTATTGTAAATAGTTTCAGATGTGTATTGGGGAAAACTGTTATATACCTAGGGGGGTAATATGGGGTATCGAGTGAGGTACCCAAGGTAATAATGTAATAATGGGATGGGCCATAGTAATAAATAAGGTGGTTAACCCATGTCATGTAAGGGACCACAAGTAGTTAGTAATAATGTAATGGGCCCATGGTATTAGTTGATGGTATGAGGAAACCATGGTAATGATGCTTGGTATTGTATGTATGAGGCCTATATAGAGGCTAGAGACTCCACATGGAGAGGACATGAAGAGAAGTATTCTTGTATGAACAGACATATGGCTTGGGGAGTGTTCTCCTTCCTTAAGGAGTGAATGTATGGTGTTGCCCTACCTTAAGGGTTTGATCAATAAAGAATCATTTCATATTATATCTGGGTTTATTTGCATTATCTTATATTTTCTTATCAGATCTATAATATTCTTGGGTTAGATCTACAACAAGTGGTATCAGAGCACTTTCTTGGGCACAAAAGTGGAGAATTTTTTTTTACTTTTTGCAGGATTTCAAGGGCGGCGAGTTTGCAGATCAGATCTGTACATTTTGGTTCAAGATCTGCAAAATATAATTGCAAACCTATATTCTTTGTGAAAAAATATCCGATTTCAAAAAAAACATCGGTCAAATCGGAGTCCGGATGAAGGAGATATCACTGATTCAAAAATCAGTGGGGTTGCAGATAATTTTCAGGGCAGCGAGTTTGCAGCAGAGATCTAGACGTCCTAGTGCAAGATCTACAAAATCTAATTGTAGATCTGGCTTCTTTGTGGAAAAATACCCAAATTCAAAAAAAAAAAAAATCAGTTGAATCGGAGTCTGGATGAAGGAGATATCGCTGATTTAAAATCAGCTCTTTTTTCTGAAATTTTGGGTGACGGCGGGAGAGTAGTAGCGCAGATCTGAAATTCCAGAGTCTGAATCAGGATTTCTATCACATGGGAAGATGCAGAATGGTTGTTACATTTCCAAAAATAGGTTATAATAGAGATTCTGAGCAATATTGACGAAACTGTGACATTTTCAAATTTTCGCCAATTTTTTTTTGTGATGGCCGGCGTATATCTGAATTTGGAGGACTTGTATGCATTTGATGGCTCTCATCCAGCCAAATGGCTAGCACAAATGGAGAAATGTTTTAGAGTTAATTTCATCAATGATTATGAGACTCAGCTGAGTGTGGGACAAATGTACTTGGACAATGAAAGATTGCAATGGTGGCAAAGACATCAACGTTGCCTTCGAAGGCCCTTGACTTGGGACGAATTCACAAAAGCTCTTATGGACCACTTTGACCATAAAGCTAATCTTGTGGATAAGCTCACACAGACAGACACATAGCCTAGCAAAGATTTTATTTTCAAAGGAAAGAAGGAAACCAAGGAACCTAAAGGGTTATTTTCTGCTGGTATCTCCTTATTACAGGTTCATGGATTGATTCAAAAAGAGAAGATCATTGTTTCTATAAATCCTAGTTGCAAGCATAATTTCATCAATGTTAATTTGGCAAAAAAATTGCAAGTTCCCACAAAACACATTGAAAACACACAAGGTGGATGATGAGGATGTCCAAGTGTATAAGGATTTAAATATTTCTATGGATAAGTATGTGTTGCATGGTGATTTTTATACTTCAGAGATAGATAATTTGGATATTGTTTTGGGATGCCCGTGGATGGAATCAGTGGGTACTATAAATATTAATGTGCAGAAGAAATTCCTGAAGCTCTGGTATAAAAAGAAGAAAATTACATTACAGGATATTTCCATCAATAAACAGATAGAGTCCACAGAGGTTGACGCAGAAGATGTTCCAGGGACTGACATATCAGATGATGAGCAGTTGATGGTCGACAATCAAACACAAACAGAGGCTGAAGCCGAAAAGGTAATAGGTGCTGACACATTTGATGAGGGTTCAGTGGTTGAAGTCATATTGGAAAAGAAGACACCACAACAGGGTGAATTAAAGAAAAAGACACCGTGGGGTAAAACTTCAACATATCATCACCCACATCACCCCGCAAGAAAACAACCAAAAAAATGGCAACCTATTAGCCACAAGGACAACAACCCTCGTATGATGGATAGCGAGGAGTGAAGATCCACCTACTACACAACACAGAAGAGCTTCCACGGTCAACTTCCATCTCAAGCGAGCGAGGCACCAGCGAGATCGAGGGTTCACCTTTCTCTTGGATGGCTAGATGCACATGCTTGGTATCAGTGGACTACTCTTTTGAGTAGATCTTATTATTTGTGTTCTTCTCATGTTTCGGGGACGAAACATGCTAAGGGGGGTGGAATGTTATGTACCTAGAGGGGGTAATATGGGGTACCGAGGGAGGTATCCAAGGTAATAATGTAATAATGGGATGGGCCATAGTAATAAATAAGGTGGTTAACCCATGTCATGTAAGGGACCACAAGTAGTTAATAATAATGTAAGGGGCCCATGGTATTAGTTGATGGTATGAGAAAACCATGGTAATGATGCATGGTATTGTATGTATGAGGCCTATATAGAGGCTAGAGACTCCACATGGAGAGGACATGAAGAGAAGTATTCTTGTATGAACAGGCATATGGCTTGTGGAGTGTTCTCCTTCCTCAAGGAGTTAATGTATGGTGTTGCCCTACCATAAGGGTTTGACAATAAAGAAGCATTTCTATCTATTTCTATCTTGTTATTCTTGGGTTATTTCTATTATCATAATATTTCCGGTTTAGATCTACAACAAGTGGTATCAGATCTACAACAAGGAATGGATCCAACGCTCCATTATTGGAGCCAGGGGTGTACATTGTGTACATGTGTCTTGTAACTTTCACTTAATATCAGAGGCCTCATGGTCAACACGTTCTTCAACATGGATTATGAATATTTGTAAGAGTATTTTGTGGATGTTTGCAATTCATGTTTTCTTTCATATGTGCTAAAGTAGTTGAACTATTTTGGTTATTTTAGTACTTATCATATTGAGAACGTGTTGTAATGGTTACTATTCCTCTCACATCCTTGTGGACTATTATGCTGGATATTAGACAAATCTCTCTTGTTGATTGGTTGATATTGACCATCACATCTTTGTGGACTATTCCCCTAGATGTTAGAGTGATCCTTCTTGGTTATGTGTGACTCTACTAGGGTGGTACTATTACCTCTCTCTTAGAGGATCACTTTCTTTTCTCCCTCTGCACTAAAAGAACCTTGACACACTTACAATCGAATACTCACCAGGGACACTCACATTCTTTCAAAGGCACATTTGCATTCTTCTCTTTTGTTGACAGTTAGAGTCAAGGAAATTCTTTAAGAAACTGACAACGGGGCCATATTCTGAATGGGGCTCCTATCCCAAATGGTGTGAGGTCTAATTTGGACCACATATTGGGGAGACCCCTTGAATGTTGGCGAGTCCAACAATGTCAATATATTCCTACAAAATAGAGGCATGATTTTAATGGAGAATAGGTTGTGGTGGTGGTAGATTTTATGGAAACAAAATGGGCCTAGGAAGGCCAAGATTACCTTATATCTTTTTTTGAATGAAAAATATTAACATGGGAAAATGGATTGAAAAGAGTTTGGTCGAACCCGAGAAGATGTGTGTTATGTGAATCTTAAGAGGAGACTACTTTACACCCTTTTGTTCA
>APFE030164340.1:47064-62108 GCA_000404065.3 Pinus taeda | reverse complement strand
CTGCGACAAGAGCTAGTACTTATGCATATAGCACCGTCGCTTCCAAGTTTGTATGAACTACCGGGTTGATAAAACGAGAGACAGGAAGCCCCTGGAGTTGTAGCATTATTGCTACAATACTGGAGCTCACCAGTAAGTGGTTTGCGTCAGACCGCTTTTGGTACGGGAGTGGTATGTGTCAGGGGTGGCCCGAATGCAATAGGAGGCCGACAGCTGTCACGGTGTACGACGGTGAAACCGTCGACCAATGGGTACTATCGTACCGCTACGAAGGGGTGCCCGATATTCATTAGGGCCATTGGATTTGGGAGGGCGGATCCTACGGTGGTCAGGCGGACAAAACGATCGGGGTTTAGTGGAAAATTGCGCCTGATAAACGTTAATTATTCACGGCTTCGGGTGGTTAAAACATTATGTTTTGGGTTTAATGTTTTTACGGCACGGGAATATGGTTATTTATTAATCGGACATTAATAAAATACAAATGCAATGCGTGCGTGGGGTATGTTATAGTTTCATGTGCGGGGAGGGGTTTAATATGGTTATTTATTTAACCAAAAGTTAAATAAATCCCAAGGGTAGCGAATGAGGAGGGGCTAACAATGGGTCCCAAATGGACCTAATGTTTCCCGACTTTTAGTATTTGGCTATAGTTGCCATGGGGAGGGATATTTAGTGTTTTTTGGGGTTTTTATATAGTTTCTTGTAGAATAGGGGTGGGGAAGTGATTTAGGGAGCTAGATAATAGGGTTAGATGTTAATATGAGTGCTATGTAATGAAAAGGAAGGAATGCATGCTAAATTTATAGAATGGAAACTTGAGCATAGAGAAATCAATGGATTGTGGAAAAATCATCTTTACACAAGAAATGTGGCTTCTTTTCACTAAGTCAACTCGGAAGTTAACTTGGTTTTTTAATAAGAATGGAGTGAAACTGGACTACTTGGGCAAACCCCAAGGTCCTCGGGGGGATGTTAGTGAATGATTTCTGAGGGGAATGAAAGGGGAAGTTAGTCATGCTTCCACTGTTGTACCATCAAATAATTGCCATGGTGTAAATGCCATAAGTGAGATAAGTCCTTCTTTGACAAGATAAAAAGTAATGATAACCCTGTTTATGCAACCTCAAACTACCTACCCAGCCTAATATACCTAACATTTTTTCTTCCTTTACATTGGGTGCACTTGAACTGGAAAACCCTGATTGTCTTTTTTTCTTTTGATTGTCCTCCTATCTAAATGTACCCTTATCTCTTCCAAGGGCCTAGATTAAGCAGTTGGGCTCCTTACTTCCTCTACCTAGATTCTCATCTACCAAGCTTGAACTGTTTGGACAGGTATTCTTTCTCTATTCTACAACTGCAATTTAAAACATGGCATGGTCCAGATTGAACTGTTGTGCCATCCATCAAATGAAATGAGTAGCAGTACCTCCACATGGTAATCCTGCAAAATAAGATAGCAGTGGCATTTTAACTAGCCACTTTCCTGGTTTTTGGTTTGGGGTTCATTTTCATTATTTTTTTCTGACCAATTGATTTTCTTGCCTTTTGATTATTCTTTTAAGGCATATCCTCTTTTCATCTTTTAATTTTCTTTACCTGTATACAAAATATGGAACCTCTGCAGCATGTAGGGATGAACATATTTAGCACTTCCACTGTCAATCATGAAAAACGAAACCTATTGGTATAGGAATCTAACAGACGTGATAGTTTTCGGTCCATGGTATTAGATGCTTCGGCATGTATAAATATGTATTGTAACATTGAAAAGACATATAATGAAAAATCAAGTTGGTAGTCCCAGTTTTGGGATGTAAGGGAAAATCTCTGTGCATATGTGTTTTATGTGTTATGCTCTCGCATTGTTTATTTTCTTTGTTTTAGAATTCGTATGCAGGCAATTTCTGTATAGGGTTAAAACCTACAAGAACAACCAATGGAAGGGAACAATGAAGGATTCTTTGGTGGAGGACAGGTAGGAGGAGAAGGAAGAGATGAGAATTCTCTCTCTACCTTGGGATTTCCTATTGGTGATCTTCCTAGAGGAGCAACCCCATGAAGAATATCCCACTTTCAGTCTTACCTAACTTCCATGGTTTATCTTCTGAAGATCCTGATGAGTTTCTTTTTGAGTTTGATATATTATGCAGAAGTTATGATTATGTTACTAATGCTCAGAAACTGAAGCTATTTCCAGCAACACTAAAAGGAAATGCACTAAGATGGTTCATGAGTATGGGAAGCCATGTAATCACAACATGGGAACAAATGAAACAGAAGTTTCCGACCAAATAACAAGATTATTGCCATACGAGAGAAAAAAGGGAGGAACTATTTAAGATGGACAAAAAGGAGGACGAAAATGTGGAGGACTTTGTGGAAAGGCTACAATATAATCTGCAGAGATCCAATCATCCTGATGTAAGTAAATATATTCTTAAAACAATATTGTTGAAAGGGGTAAGGGATGATTGTTTAGACATGCAAAATATGCTTGGTAAAGGGGACATATCTAAGGAATCATATGATGAAATTATTAACCTCTGCAAAAGATGTTCAAGAGGAGCTGCAAGGAATAGATCAAACAACAGGGATAATACATATTCAAGAGTTCAAAAATCAGCTAGTGGAGGAGCAACAAGAGCTGAAATAGGTAATTTACTTGAGGAATTCAAAACTGAAATGTTAAGTTCTTTTTCTTCACTGATTGACACTTTTCAGGTTAAGAAAAAACAAGCAGAAGCAGAAGCTGCTTTGGCTATATTCTGTCCTAAATGCAGAGATAAACATCCACTAAGAGAATGCCCATTGGACAAAGTGCCAATTTGTACCATTTGTGAGAAGGATCATGAAACACAACAATGCCCTTCTTTACCAGGAATAAAAGCAACATTGCAACCAACCGAAGAAGAAGTTGAAGTAGTCTATCTGCTGACACAAAGAAGGCAATGGCAACCACGAGGACAAGGTATGAACTCTAATATGGCATTTACATCTTCTAATCGTTGGAATAATTATCCTTCTTTTAATAAAGCAAACTACCCACCCTTTAACCAGATGCAATACCCACCCTTCAATAAAATGAGTTACCCACCCATGCAACAAACAAACCCTCCCTTTGTAGACCCAACAATGTGAACTCCTTGGCCACCATAACAAAAATCTTATTTTAATCAATGGAATCCAAACTGGAGAGGTCAACAAACCTCGTTTCCAAATGAATTTCCTTAGTTTCAGCAACCACTCCCTCTACCATCAGGTGCTCCACCAAATAATCAAATGATGAGACCCCAGCTACTTGTACAACCAAACCCTAACCCCAATAATAAAGCTGTGCAAATCATTGATATTCAGAACCAGCCTATACTTTCTATTTTCCTTGTGCAGTGTAATAATATTCATTTGCGATTGGGGAAAATAATCGAACCCATTATTGATGATATTACCTCTTCTGATTTTGATAAAGAAGAGACAGAGAAAAATAATTTACATAAGGAGGTACAACCACCCTCTAATAAGGGTGATGAAACAGCAGAACCGCCATTCCTTGAGCATTTAGCCTTGACTAAAACGCCTGAGCCACCTTCTTTCAATATTTTAGGGGAATTACCGAATCTTTATGTTAAAATTCCATTGTTACAAGCACTTAGAGATGTATCGATTTATGTCAGAACTATGAGAGATATTTGTATGAAGAAACCTGGTAGGAAAGCCAAAGATCCCCTTACAGTTCATCTTATGGGTGATCTATCTGCCTTAATGAACGGTAAAGCCCCTCTTGTTAAATATGGTTATCCCGGCCATCCTACTGTTACAGTACAAATAGGAAAAACTATCATTTCACGAGTTTTGGTAGATTTAGATGCTGCTATAAATATTATGACTCTTGAAACTTCACAACTGTTACAACTGAAAATGTCATCAGAGAGACACCAACCATTCTAGAGTTAGCTAACCATTCTACAATCAAACCGGAAGGAGTCATTGAAGACCTAATCATCTCAGTTCAATCTTGGAATTACCCAGCTGAATTTGTGGTATCACAGACTAAAACAAAGTTGGGGGGACATCCTTTAATTCTGGGAAGGCCCTGGTTGGCTATAGTCGATGCCTTTATCAATTGTAGATCTGGTTCAATGACAATTTCTAATGGATGTGAAACCAAGCAGCTTACTCTCTACTCTCCTGCCACACCCATGATTAATAATGATAATTTTGTATGGTTGGACTATGATGATAATGCTACTCAACATATTTTGACTATTGGACAAGATTTAACTCTTAAAGATACCACGAAGGATGAAGTAATTAGTAATTTTATTTGTGAACCCTCCTCGGTCACTCCTGAAACATATAATCAGTTGACTGCAATTTTGGAATCTGAAACCTAGGAAAATCTTAAATCTGAAGATCTACCTCAAACATCAACTACCATCTCCTCTAAAATTATAACAGTAGAAATCAAACCTGGCAAAACATTGAACATAAACCCCAATTTAACAGAAGCTCAAACACAACAACTAATGAAGTTACTTTGTGAAAATAAGGAAGCATTCGCATGGGACTATATAGTTATGAAGGGAATATCTCCTGAATTATGCACTCATTGCATCTATATCAAGGAAGGTTACAGACCAATCTATCAACCCCAGCGATGAATGAATCCAAATTTGAGGGAAATTGTCAAAGAAGAACTTCAAAAATTGCTTAATGTAGGGTTTATATATCCCATATCTGACAGTGAGTGGGTTTCTCCATTGGTAATAGTACCTAAGAAAAATGGGAAATGGAGACTGTGTGTAGATTATAGAGCCTTAAATAAAGCCACTCAAACGAATCACTTTTCCTTGCCATTCATTGATCAAGTGTTAGATAGTTTGTCAGGGAAGAAATTATTCTCCTTTTTAGATGGTTTTAGTGGATATAATCAAATCAAAATTGCACCCCAAGACCAAGATAAGACTACTTTTACTAGTCCTTGGGGAACTTTTGCCTATAGAGTTCTCCCATTTGGACTATGTAATGCGCCAGCAACCTTTCAAAGAGCAGTGATAGGAATCTTCTCTGATATGCTTAATGACTGTATGGAGATATTTATGGATGATTTTACCCCTTACGGTGTGTCTTTTGAATATGCATTACAAAACCTTGAGAAAGTACTTAAAAGTTGTGTACAAGCTCACCTTTCATTAAGTACTGAAAAATGTCTTGGACACTTTATTTCATTTCAAGGAATTCAGGTAGATCCATCCAAGATACAGGTAATTGAGAATCTTCCTATTCCTAGAACACAAACTGATGTGAGAAGTTTTTTAGGACATGCAGGATACTACGAAAGATTTATCAATTTTTTTTCTAAAATAGCTTCTCCTTTATTTGTGTTACTTATGAAAAATGTTGAATTCAAGTGGACTGATCTTTGCCAGAAAGCATTTGATGAACTCAAGCATCAGTTATCTACAACCCCTATTTTAAGGGGACATGATTGGGAACTTCTATTCCATATATCCTCTGATGCTTTGGTTACTACAATTGGAGCTGTCTTGGGACAAGAGGAAAACCATATTCCTTATGCTCTCTATTTTATTAGTAATAATATGACTCCTGCTGAGCTTAATTACACAGTTGCTGAGAATGAATTTTTAGCAGTCATTTATGCTATTAATAAATTTTGACATTACATTACTAGTTACTCTACTTTTCTTCATACTGACCACTCGGCTATTAAGTATTTAATGAACAAATCTGTCACAAATGCTCGAGTCACCAGGTGGTTATTGTTATTATAAGAGTTTTATATTACAATTGTAGATCGACCAGGTAAAGAAAATGTAGTTGCTGATTTCCTTTCTCGGTTAAAAGCTGATGAGAATACTCTAGTAGATGATTCCTTTCCTGATGAATATTTATTTGCAGTATCTGCTCACTCACCTTGGTATGCAAACATTGCCAATTATCTCGTTGTAGGGAAGTGACCATCACACCTATCACATTGAGAGAAAAGAAAAATCATTCAACAAAGTGCTCGGTATAGCTGGACAAGTGGGTGTCTTTTCTATACAGGATTTGATCATGAAATCCGAAGATGCATTAGAGAAGATGAGATTTATGATATACTGAAGGCTTGTCATGATGGCCCTTGTGGAGGGCATTTTGCTGATAAGAGAATGAAACATAAAATTCTCAGGATGGGTTATTACTGGCCCTCACTCTTCAAGGATGCAAAGAAATATGTTTGGGCTTGCGATAGTTGTCAGAGAATGGGTCACCCTAATCATAGAGATGAAATTCCATTGAATCCCCAGGTAATACTTGAACCCTTTGAAAGATGGGCTCTAGGCTTTGTAGGGCCCATTAGTCCTCCATCCAATCAAAGAGTTTATATATTGGTTTGTACAGATTATATGAATAAATGGGTGGAGGCTAAGGCACTCATTAGAGCTAATGAAGAATCTGTTTTAGCCTTTCTATTTGAAGAAATCTTTGTTAGATTTGGAGTGCCTAGGGAGCTAGTTATAGATGGAGGACCTCCTTTCAATTCTTCATGGTTTTAAAGCCACCCTTCAAAAATATCATATTCATCATAGAATGACTACACCATACCACCCCCAAGGAAATGGACATGTGGAGAGTACAAACAAAGTTATAGAAGCCATTCTAACAAAAACAGTGAAGGAAAATAGGAAGGATTGGTCTTAAAGGCTCCTTCAAGCATTATGGGCTTACAGAACTACCTAGAGAAACGCTACAGGATTTTCTCCCTATGAATTAGTTTATGGTAAAACTGTTGTTTTTCCTGTGGAATTTGAAATTAAAACCTTAAGAACTGCTTTAGCTGTTAACCTTGATTTGGCTGATGCACAGACAGCCAGGTTGCAACAGCTCCAAGAATTGGATAAAAAGAGATTAGATGCCATCCATCAAACAACTATGATCCAACAACAAAGAACTAGGTGGCATGATAAAACCATCAAGCATAAGCAGTTTCAAAAAGGTAATTGGGCTTTATTGTATGATTCTTGGTTTGAAAATATTCAAGGGAAATTACGAACAAGATGGCTGGGACCTTACGAAATAGATACTGTTTTTCCCAATGGAACAGTAAGGCTCCTAACAATTGATGATTCTAGAACACCATTATTAGCAAATGGTTATCGGCTCCGTTTGTACCAACAAACCATTTCCAAAGAATATATTAAGGTCACTTGCATGCCAGATTCACATTATCTCTTTTTGGGGGATCCTGTTGCCCCTCACTGCATTTAATTTCCGCAATGTATTTTTAGCATTAGATTAGATTTCTTAACTAATAATCCCTATCAAAGGTTGGCATGTTGCAATTGATTATTTTGCAAATTTCAGATTTAGGAAAGGCTGATTGGAAAGGACAATCCTACTACAAGCAGATCTAAGCTTCATTTTGTGAAGCACTGTCATCTCATCTCAATCCATCCATAGTTCATTTCCCCATCTTCCAATAACATTTCCATCATTTCCCCTGCTTTCTCTTCCCCATGTTTCCCATTATTTCTCAGCAACATTTTTCCTATTTTTATCATCAATAAAATAATATTCTTCAGCAACATTCTCCCTATTTCTCCCATTAACAGTACTTTTCAACAACATTTTTCCTTATCTTCCCCATTGCTAAAACACCATCCTCCACCCATTTCCTGTTGCTGAAACACCATCCTCCACCCATTTTCCTGTTGCTGAAACACCATCCTTTGCCCATTTTCCCATTGCTGAAATGCCATTTCTTTTCAAAGAAAAACATTACCACACACTACTTTCCATTGTGAAAATCACTTCTTCCATTATTTTTATAACTCTGTCCTTTCACTGCCTTCTCTTATAATTATACAAACCTTTCATATAATCACCCTCATGTTTCAAAACCGTCTTCCATAACTATTGATGATCTATTATGAACGTGCACTATATTTTTGGAATATGTATCAAAGGTAAGCATGAACTATGTAATTATTATGTGTAAATATTATTAAACTATAGTTAAATGAGAATATTATGCCATTATTACCACGATCTCCGTACATTTAAAGTCATTATTTTAGCCGTAGTTGGGGGGAATACCAAGATTATACATCATCATTTCACAGCAAGCCAATTACCGTCATTTTTTTACCCACGATCACGTCTTATCACCTCGGCTTTGTGCTGTTGCTACATGTTCTCATTCTCAAAAGTTTACTTTGTCTGAAGTGCAGTAACTGAGTTTTTGACTATGCATTTTACTGAAGCTGGTTAACTATGGGAGGACTTGCTATTCGACATGAGCCCGGCTCGACAGCTCTACTAGAATTGCACCCAAAAGTATATCAGATTTTTCATCGGGCAGGCTGGGTAGAATATTTTCAAAGACTTCAGGGATTTGATCCACAAGAAGTCCTTGAATTTGCACGTAATTTACGAGATGGCTATTGTATTGTCTAGGGAGCTCGAATTCTGGTCTCAGAGTATTATATAGCACAGGTTTCAGGTCTACCGATCACTGGCACTCGATGGTTTAGTCGTAAGCATATCATTCTGAATGCACAACAGGACTTTCTTCTGCCAAGAGAGTAGGTCGAGCCCAAAGGCTAGGGTGTCCGACTTCACTCATTACCGCCTCCATGGTCGACGATTGCTGAATTCATCAAGCATTATCTCACTTGTGAAGGTCGCTACCAGGTAGTCTATCAGCATGACTTTTTCTTGTTAAATCATTTGAGACATGGTCGATTGTTGAATATTTCGTATTAATTATGTGTGTGTTTAAAGAATACGTCACATTATTGTAGACAGGTAAAATTCCCACTCCTTTCCCTCACCCATCACCGTCTTGTCCAGCTACTAATTCAGAGGGGTTTTGCTCGACAAAACCCCCCTCTCAATAATCCACCCCTAGACCCTGAGCAAGCAGCTAAAATTCCTCAAGAAGCTACTAAAATTCCTCAAGAAGCTCCTGAAATCCCTCAGCAAGCTGCTGAAAATCCTCAGGAAATCCTTGAAAATCCCTTTGAGCAGCAATCAGGGAGCATTCCTCACCCCCAGAAATACCACCAGCAGAATCAGTCAATCTAATTGACCCTCCCACTTCATCAACTCCATCCCATAATCTAGTAGAATCATCTAATCCTGCCATTCATATTCCTAGTGATGATTCTAAAGATAACCTCCCCATCACTATGCTAAAAAGAGAAAGGCAAATTAAGATTGTTTTCCTACCAAAAAGACGAATGAAGGCCTCAACCAAACAAGCCATCATCTCTGATAGCCCCCCCCCTTAGAAAAAACCAACTCGTAAAAGGAAAACTACTACTCTCCCTGCCTTTTTACCCCGAAGATGAATGAGGGCATCAACTGAAGCGGCAACAGTTGCTACCATCCCAAATTCCTCACCTGTTAGTCTAAAACCCCATACTCCACCACAGTCCCAAGTCCTTGAATCTTTACCTGTCTCACCCTCGGGCACTGAAACACAAGAACCAAATGCCCAATATTTTATGACATCATTTATCTCAGAACAAGTAGCTGCCCCACAAGAATTAGCTACTCATTCAGTAGCTACCACATAAGAACCAGCTGCTAATATACAAAAATCAGATGCCCAGGATGTTGCACATCAAGTAGCTGCCCCACAAGAACCAGCGAGTCATTCAGTAGCTGCCACACAAGAACCAACTGCTGATATACAAAACTCAGATGCCCAGGATGTTGCACATCAAGTAGCTGCCCCACAAGGACTAGCTACTCATTCAGTAGCTACCACACAAGAACCAGCTACTGATATATAGAATACAGACGACCAGGATGTTGCACAACATGTAGTTGTTACATAAGAACCAGCTACTCATTCATCAATTGTCACACAAGAACCACCTGCTGATATACAAAAGCTGGATGCTCAGGATGCTACACACCACACAACTGCTACAGAGCAACCAGTTACTCATTCAGTAGCTGCCACACAAGAACCAGCTACTGAAACTGTGATTGCTACACAAAGCCCAATCACCCTGGCTTCCCTTCTACAGGAAAACAAATTTCTAAAATCAGAACTTGAAGCTTATAAGCGAGAATTAGTAATGGCAAGGGAAGCCTATGATAGAGAGCTTAATTTGTACACTTTAGCCCATGCAGCATCCACAGCTGAGAAAAGTGCAGAGAAAGACTAGTATAAGGAATATATGTGCAGCCAATGTGGTACCATTTATCAGCAAGCCGAGTATAAAGTAGTTGAAGTCCCACTGCCTGGAGCCTCCTCTGCATCCATTTCTTCTGTAATAAAAAAGGAACACCCTACTGTCACACAAGAACCAATAGGGCCTTCAAAATGTTTTGAAAAAGAGGTTAAACCACAAATACCTTAGCCTACTCTGACTGTTAAAACTGAAAGTCCTATACCTCGGCCTACTATGACTGTTAAAACTAAAAATCTTGTACCTCGGCCTACAAAAACTATGTTTACTCAAATTGAACCTCGGCCTAAAAAGACTGTTTTAACTTAGACTAGCAGCACTGAAGCACAAATTGATAAATGGAAGAAAGGATATGTTATGTTGCAAGATAGGATCTTGCAGGAGCATAAATCACTGTGCTAAAAGCATATATATTCAAACTGGGAAGCTTTGGAGCAGGTACTCCAACATTCTCGTGCCCAAAAGAAGGAGAATAAATAGCTAAAAACCAGATTGCTCCTCATGTTTGATTTGGTTCAGAGATTATTATTGCAGAACGCTTAGCGTTCTTTCAAATAAAGGAAATTAAAGATGGGAGACCTCATGAGGTATCTGGACCTGAACAGCTTGCAAAAACTTTCACAGAAGCATCTACCTGTGAGCAATATTTACTCTGTGAATTGTTTCTCCATAATGAAGCCATCCCTAAGGATAGGAAGCTCAATCTGAACCCTTTGGTTGGTGATGTTCAGATTAGGGCATTTGTCTCCTTCCTTGCTAATTAGCTCACATGGCAGAATGCCTTTCTTTCAGCAAGTCATAATGAAGACAATCATCTTCTGTGGATTTGATCAAAGCCACAAAATTCTACCGTTTTTGTTGTTGAATATCGTCAATTTTTGAAGAACCGGGAATGGGTGAGCACATCAGGCAGCTACAAGCAGCAGTGTTACAAGAATGCCAACATTTTGTTAAATCCAAGGGAGCTCTTACCTTAAAAGCAAACAACTTATTCTGGCAATAGTCTTCTAAGGAAAGGCAGGAGTATCACCCCTTCAGTCCTCCTAATGTTGAAGCAACAATTTCAAGGGTACTTGACTATATCAAATGTGTTCAGCCATGAGCTAAAAAATGGGTAGGATATCATTTTCATTTTCCTCTTCTATGGATGCTAGCACAAGGGTATAAGGCTCATTACAGGTTGACCAAAAAGGAAGAAGTAGCAGCATGGCAGAAGTTACAAAATGTGCACGGCTTCAGAGATCTAGCTAACATTACCTTCTATAGTTACTGCCTAAGTAATTTGCACTCCAAGGCCCAGTACTCGGACTCATATTCAGAGTAAATTTACATGAGGACATGCAACCCTTTCAGTTGGGGGGGATGTTAGGACCCTACATTGTCCCTTTTTGATCACATATTTTGCTATCATTTCACCTTTTTCCAATCCATATTTAAAGTACATGTTATTACTTTAATCCATTTTTCCGAAGGTATACAATATTTCTTCTCATTACTATATGTTTAATTTATTTTACATATAATTACATTACCTTCATATTTAATCGTTGATCGGATAGTTGCTGAAACAATTATATCATTACAGTCTACATTGTTGAAATAGTCTGAAGACTACAGGTTTATCATTACAGTTTATGTTGTTGAAACAGTTAGAACAGTGCACAAATCCCGTTGCTGAAACAACCCATCATTTGCATGTTAGATTCGGTAGCAACAAAAGGAGATCATCGAAGGAGCTGTTACACTGGCCGTAACAACTACATTCCAAAGGCGGCGTGGTCACAACCATTGTAACAACATTTTGTTAATGGAAGAACTAATTATCCTATTTTGGCATATCGGTTAAAGATAGGATTTATAATGTAATCAATTGTAATAGATGTCTCCTCTTTAAAAAGAGGAGACATCAACATTAGAGGAAACAAACAGATTGCGGGAAGGTCTAGCTAAAAGTAAAAGGACTAGAATCTTTTGTAATATGATACATTGACAGATGAATAAAATATTGTTCTGAGCATTCCTTTCTAGTTCCTTTTTCTGGAGAATCTTGTGAGATGGAAAGGGCCCACCTTAATCACAAGATTCACCCATTAAATCCCTGTAGTGTGTTAAGTGTTATTTTCCATTCATACCTTATTAAGTTCTGTTTACTGAATTTGCTTATGCGTTATTGGAACTCTGCACTTACTGCTGAAACTCTGTTTTCCAATTGATTATTGCATTACTTTCATAAATTCATTCACAGCTAATCAGTGACCATTTTAATTGGTAATCGAGTTTACAGAGTGGGTTTGTGAAGCATAGTAATCAGAAACAGGTGTTGAAGATTCCTGATGGGGAATAGGGTCCTATTCTCTGTTATAGCACACTAGTCTTTTCCTTTGCAGATTGATTTCCTTTCCTAGATTGTTCTTTTTATGTAATCAAGGATTCTTTGATGATTGTCTGCAATAGAGAAATTGTTCCTGTTGTAACTTAGAGTAGAGCTTCAATTTGTTTAAGGCAAGGTGTGATTAGTATATTTATTACTACAACTTTTTATTGCTTTTGAGATTGAGCATATACAGTGTGTAGTTGCCTTTGAAATAAATAGACTTCCTTGGGTTGACAATTCATGTAGCACTTAGTTGTTTGAATTAATAAGCAATTAGAGTGACCAACAACATCCTCTTGAATAGCCTTAAGAAAATTTCAATGAATGTTCAAAATAAAATTCAGTTCATATACAATACAATGTACCATCATGGATTGATAAAAATCTTGATTGAGTTTCACGTTTAGAGTAGAGGAGACAATTGGGAAAATTTTCTAGCAAGGAATAATTTTGAAGAGAAAACTCGTGAACATTTGAGTGGTAGTAGAACCCTTAGGGGAAGGAAGAGAAGAAAGGAAACCGTAAAAGAACATGAACCCCAGTCCCAACAGGAATTATCAGAGGATGAACTACCCATTGTAAATATTTTGTAGAAAATGAAAAAATGGAATTTAGAAGAAAGAAAGCCGTCAAGGAAACAAAGGATTTATCCCAAAACAAGACCATTCCTTAGAAAGAGAATACAAAAGCTAAAAATAAGAAAACTCGGGGATTTCCAAACACAGGTATAAGAAGAAGTACCAGATTGAACACGGTACAACAAGCAGTCTGAGGAGTTGCAAAATATATTGATATTGAGGAAAAAGAACAAACTAAAGACTTTGAAGGCTTTCCAGGGCAATCACTAATACTATCACCAAGGATGTCACCATCTCCCTTCAGTTCACCTCTAAGAAGTCTAGTACAAAGCCCAAGCATTGATCCTGTTCAGTAAGAAATTTATGAATACATAGAATCATTAGAGAGGAAGGAAGCAACAACCAAAGGATCAATCCAAAGCCCATGAGAAGGAAGTAACCAGTTTAATGAGGCACAAGAACCTTCAACATCCAATGTTTTGAAGCAAGAAATCTTTGAGCTAGAGACATTGAACATATACCTCAAAAATGAAAATCAAACACTGAAGGCATAGAATGGAATTCAAATTTCCATGAGTGACAACCTTATTAATCACTTAAGTTTATGGTACAAAAAGAACAAGACGTTGAAGAAAGTAAATAGGGAAATGTAAAGAAAAATCATCAACTTAAAGTATAAGATCCTCATGAAGAAACTAAGAATGGAAGTGGCTACTAGAAAGAAGAAGAAAGTGAATCATGAATGTGATAAACAGAAGGCACAGGAGAATGACAATGTTGAATTTTATGAGGACATACAAAATCTCTAGCGTGGGAGAATGTAGAGTCCAAGAACTGTTTTACCTTGACAACCTTTTTGCCCATATTTCCTCCTTTTTCCTATTCTTATCATCTAAATAAATGCAATAAATATAAGGTTTTGTTAAGATAAGCGCTTATATGTCCTATTTTTCATATTTTGTCCATATACCTTATTGTTTTATTAAAGTTTGCATTCAGCTATGGAATTGACTTAATTCTACATCTAATCCACAGGTCCGCAGGTACCTCCATTATTGACAGGGTTCGAGTGCACCATCTCAATAAAAGAAAATATGGATAGATGAAGAATGATCCCCTCATGGATTCCTTCCTATTTTCTCGAGCCAATCTTTCAAGATAATCACACTGCAATGCGGTCAACCTCAAAGTCAACTACAAGATCATGTGCCAAAACAGACTTCAAGTTTCATGAAATATGTTAAACACACACATGGGCAGCAACAAAATATGAAAGATAAATCACGAGAGTCCTGTTTTTTATTTACAAATGATATACATTTATAGTACATGTTGTGACCGTTGGGTTCTACATCCCAAGGTCTCTTAGATTTCCTTAGTCTATTCGGCTTCCACACTAACCCTTATGTAGTTTTTAACCCCGTACAAAAATTACCTGCATACGAATTCTAAATCACAGGAAAAAATAAAAATGCGAGAGGATAACACATAAAACACATATATACAGAGATTTCCCACCGGATCCCAAAACCGGGACTACCAACTTCATTTTTCATTATATTCCTTTCAATGTTACAATACATATTTATACATGCCAAAGCATCCAATACCATGGACCAAAAACCATCAAGTCCAATACCATGGACCAAAAAACCATCGCATCCAATACCATGGACCGAAAACCATCGCGTCCAAAAAACATGTGCAAAAGTCATGCACAAAACCATAGGTGGGTCCGCCCAACCTAACATAGGGTCCAAAACCAGAATTTTTCGGGGCACTGCCCCGGACCCCATAAAGTGGGGTTACGAGTACCCCTCAAACCCCCTGTTAACTATGTGGAAATAATATAACACAACCCAACAATCTCCCACTTGTTGTTTT
>APFE030164340.1:0-45135 GCA_000404065.3 Pinus taeda | reverse complement strand
CGCAGAACCACTCTCTATGGGGAGTGAAGTGAAAGGATGCACCTGAGTCAATTAACCATGCCTCATGATCTACATGTGTACTTGAAGAAGCCAAGTACACATCCCCACCTTCATCAGTGGCAAACTGTCAACGAGATGTTAGGAGTTTTATTGGTTTTACTGGTTATTATTGATGATTTATAGAAAACTTCACAAAAATTACATCTCCACTCTTTAAAATACTTACCAAGGATTCTGAATTCAATTGGAATTCTAATTGTCAAGCTGCCTTTGAATCTTTGAAAAAGATAATTTTTGAAGCACCTATCTTAAAAGGACCAAATTGGAAATTGCCTTTCCATATATCAATTGATGCTTCAAATACATCCTTAGGAGCCGTGTTAGGGCAAAGAGACCTTACTCCTTATGAAATCTATTATACCAATAAAAATTTAACTCCTACAAAGTTAAATTATACTGTAACTGAGAAGGAATTTTTAGTCGTAGTTCATGCATTAACAAATTCAGACACTATATAATTGGATATGAAACTTTCATTTACACAGACCATTATGTCATTATATACCTAATGAATAAACCAATCATTAATGGAAGAATAACCAGATGGATCCTATTGTTAAAAGAATTCAACATCACCATTCTAGACAGACCCCAAAAACAAAATACAATCGCTTACTTTTTATCTAGAATTCAGAATTATATTAATGATCAACCTGTGGAGGATAAATTTCCTAATGAATATATTTTTGCAGTATCTACTAAATCACCTTGGTATGAAGATATTGCTATCTATTTAGCTACAAGGAAAATGTCATTTCATTTGTCTCCTAGAGAAAAGGGGAGGATAATTCACAATAGCACATGTTATTGAGTTTAGGCTTTTGTGATCCATATCAATGTTTAAGAAGTATTTCAACAATAATCACATAAAATTCATTGGTTGACGCGTTTCGAGCTAGCAAGTGTGGTTCATCGTCAAGACAAGATGAAGAACCAAAACGTAGTAACAAGTTAAATAAAGAGATCCATCATTCAACGGCTAGAAAGGAACAACTACATTTGACTAGGGAATTGACTGGGCAACGACTACATTTGACAGAGCCAAAGGATAGGAATAATATCAATTATATAATTGATAAATAATTAGTTAGTTTGTTAATTCTATTTAATATTATTTTAATTTGTAACTAAATGAATTGTGTCTCTAACTAGATTTATTTGACTATTGTATTTATTATTAGTATTAATCAAATAATTAATAACTAAGAAGTTAGTTTGGCGTAATTTATTTACTCTATCTCATTAATTTATTTATAACTATATAACTAATAGTTTAACAACATTATGAATTAAATAAGAATTTGATTTTTATTTTATTTTTTTAAAACAAAAAGGTTACATGAAAATTCTTATTATTATAGGAAAGAATAAATATTATTTTATTTATTGATTGATTTTATTCTATTTATTTGATTTTTTTGTATTATTATTTTAATCAACTTAGTTTTTTATTATTGGAATAATTATTTCTTTAACTAACGGAATAAAAAAAAAAAAACACAACAACTAAGGGTTTTTAAAATAATCACTAATAGCTAATCTATATGAAAATGCCTAGATTAAATTTATTTTATATAAATAAATAAACAAATTATATAATAATAAGAAAAGGGAAAAGGGGAACACCAATCTAGAAGAAAGGGATAAAAATCAAAACAGGGGGCGGGGGGCGGGGGAGAGGTGGGGAG
Organism: Pinus taeda; assembly: GCA_000404065.3. Lineage (NCBI taxonomy): Eukaryota > Viridiplantae > Streptophyta > Pinopsida > Pinales > Pinaceae > Pinus > Pinus taeda. The sequence continues at coordinate 43,387 of APFE030164340.1, read as the reverse complement.
GAAGAGGAGGGGTTAGGAGGAAAGGGCAGGGATCCGACAATTGCTAATCTTCCAGCCGTCATCCTTGTTGAGATTTCTCAGCCTTCTTTCAATTTCAATGGCCTCTCTAAACATCCGATGATGGAAAGGAGAAATCTTAGCAATAACCTGGGCCTCCTCAATGCATATATGGTGCTTAGTGTTACCCGCATGTTTTGCCAGGGCAAAGGAATGAGTCCTTTTGTGTTTGATGTCAGCTGCGTGCTCATGAATCCTCTGCTTTATAACGCGCCTAGTTTCTCCAACGTAGGGTGTCCCACAAGAACGAGGAATAACATAAACACCCTTCATGTCTTTGGGGTCAACAGGACCTTTAACAGATCTTAGGGATCTATGAATGGTGTTAAGGGGTCTAAAGGTAGAGGGAACATTATGCTTCTTAAGGATTCTCGCAATCTTGTTAGTGGTCCCTTGGATGAAAGGGAGATGAACTGAAAATATTCTATCTTTAGTGTCTTTCTTAACCCTGGGGCCTCTGCTCACTTTAAGGAAAGCATTCAGACCTTGGTGCCTACTATACCCATTATTGACAAAAATGTTAAGGAGACGAGCTTTTTATTTATCAAGGTTCTTTTCATCAGAGATTCTTAGTGCACGAGTAGCTAGAGTGTTGAGAACACCCAACTTTTGAGCAGGGAAATGATGAGAGTTGGCATGAAGATACTGCTCAGTATGAGTTTTCTTCCGAAACACTTGGTGGGAGAAAGAACCGTCATTATTCTTCGAAATGAGAACATCAAGGAGAGGTAGGCACCCATCAATTTCCTACTCCATACTAAACTTTATGGAGGAGGATTGCCTATTGAGATGTTAGAAAAAAAGATCTAACTCTTCTTGGCCATGAGACCAAATGACACCGGTGTCATCCACAATTCTTTTCCATAGTTTGGCCAAGACATAGGTTGAGTCCAAAGCCTTGGATTCAAAGTCTTCCATAAAAAGATTAGAAACAACTGAGGATAGGGGGGAGCCCATGGCAACTCCACAAGTTTGCTCATAGAATTCCCCTTCAAAGCAGAAAAAAGTGGAAGTAAGACAAATCTTAACTAATCGAGTGGTATCAGGGTCAGTGAGGCACTTGATGACCTCAATGGCCTCTTGGATAGGGATGCAAGTGTAAAGGAAAACCACATCAAAACTCACAAGAATGTCCCCAGGGTCAAACTTAATGTCCTTTAACTCATTGACAGACAAAGAAGAGTCTTTGATGAAAGACTCTGTGAGGCCAATAATGGGTTTAAGCTTTAAAGCAAAGTACTTGGCTAGGAGGTAGGTTGGCCCTCCTATAGTGTTGATAATGGGTCTTAGGGGGGGCCCTTCTTTGTGGATCTTTGGAAGCCCATAGATCCTCAGAGTGGTGGGGCTTCCAAAGATCCACAAATAAGCCTCCCCGCCGCCCCCCGAAAGACCCATTGTCAACACTATAGGAGGGCCAACCTACCTTCTAGCCAAGTACCTTGCTTTAAATCTTAAACCCCTTGTTGGCCTCACGTAGTCTTTCGTCAAAGACTCTTCTTCATTTGTTAATGAGTTAAAGGACATTAAGTTTGATCCTGGGGACATTCTTGTGAGTTTCAATGTGGTTTCCCTTTACACTTGCATCCCTATCCAAGAGGCCATTGAGGTCATCAAGTGCCTCACTGACCCCAATACTGCTCAGTTAGTTGAGATTTGTATTACTTCCACTTTTATAGACTTTGAAGGGGAATTCTATGAGCAAACCTGTGGGGTTTCCATGGGCTCCCCCTTATCCTCGGTTGTTGCTAATATTTTTATGGAAGACTTTGAATCCAAGGCTTTGGCCTCAACCCGTCTCTTGCCCAAACTATGGAAAAGATTTGTGGATGACACCTGTGTCATTTGGTCTCATGGCCAATAAGAGTTAGATCTTTTTTTCCAGCATCTCAACAGGGAGTCCTCCTCCATAAAGTTTACTATAGAGTAAGAAATTGATGGGTGCCGTACCTTTCCTTGATGTTCTCATTTTGAAGAATAATGATGGTTCTTTCTCCCACCAAGTGTTTTGGAAGGAAACTCATACTGAGTAGTATCTTCATGCCAACTCTCATCGTTTCCCTGCTCAAAAGTTGGGTGTTCTCAACACTCTAGTTGCTTGTGTGCTAAGAATCTATGATGAAAAGAACCTTGATAAAGAAAAAGCTCATCTCCTTAATGTCTTGTTAATAATGAGTATAGTAGGCACCAAGGTCTGAATGCTTTCCTTAAAGCGAGCAGAGGCCCCAAGGTTAAAAATGTCCCTAAAGATTGAATCTTTGGGGTACAACTCCCTTTCATCCAAGGGACCACTGACAATATTGCGAGAATCCTTAAGAAGCATAATGTTCCCTCTACCTTTCGACCCCTTAACACCATTCGTGGCTCCCTAAGATCTGTTAAAGATCCTGTTGACCCCAAAGAGATGAAGGGTGTTTATGTTATTCCTTGTTCTTGTGGGACACCCTAAGTTGGAGAAACTAGGCGCTCTATAAATCAGAGTGTTGTACCTCTGAGATGATAATGGTCAGTTGTCATGCCAGAGCATCTAAGATAATTTTTTTGGGGGTTTTGTTTTAATTTGGAGGACCAATGTATGAAACAAATGTGACACTGTAATGCATAACTTTTTGAATAATATTAATATTAAAACGTAGGGTTGTTATTAAAATTCACACAGTGATAAAGCTTGTAGGGTTTTGAGCATAAACAGAGAAATGATATGATTATCACAGTCTTCAGATTGAAAATTAAATAATCATAAGTATGAAAACATTTAAACTATGTTCTAAATGTTTAACATAATATGCTCAAGCTTACAAGAGATGTTGATGATTTATTAATTTAGAGGGAATTAATTAAACAAAGAGTTCATTAATTCATTCTCTTTAAAGATTATCACTTCAAAAGCTTATAGGGATAGATTGAAACCCAATTATTCCTACCTAGGTACCTCTGTAAGACATAAGAATATGAAGAAAAACATAATGAATAATACTAGGAAAACTTACAGGAAACACAAAGCTGTGTAAATCAGAATTTAGAATCTTTTTCTTTTATATTAATGATCCAAAAAAGTAAAGTACATTTGATGCTTAAAAATTCTTCTTCAAGGGTGCAACCAATAATAACTCGTGAAGAAAGTTATTTATACAACACTAGAACTAAGAAAATATCCTAAACTATTTTTACAAAAATATATTATTACGAAATCAAAATAAAAAGTCCTAGTTGATCTAGCACTATTTTGGTTCTGAGGTGTTCATGACTGTCATTGGAAACATTGAATACTGTTGAAGATAGCTGATTGTTCCTTCAAAAATTAAATGTTGTTAGACCACCTTTCAGTCAAGTGAATTTGTCAACTCTTCCCAGTGTTTCTTTTCTGGGATATATATCTTAATTACTCTTCTATAGATTTCATCCATCTCTGTATATTTAGTAAAACTGGACTTTACTAAAAATATGTGTCTAATTTCATTCAAGATAAAGAAATTATCCCTGAGTGTATTTACTATTAGTGCTGGTGTTGCTGAACCTATGAAGTTTGAAATTGAAGCTGCATGTTTGCCATGGGGGCTTCACTGGGGAGCAATACCATATCACGTGAATTCATATTGGGGGATATATATTGAGGAAAAAAAGACATAATATATTGAGCATATAATAGGGGGTAAAGGGTTTTTATATTGGCAGGTTTAAAAAATGAAGCTCAAAGTTAATGAAAAAATATAAAGGGGTATAAAAAATGCTAATGGAAAAATGGATATGTACAGTATCTAGTGAAAGTAAGGTTTTTTTTATCTTTTTATCTTTTTTTTTTTTTTGGAAGGTGTATTGGGTTCATATTGGTAGGGGGTTAAGTAATGTTATTTTTAGAGGTATTTTCCAATACGTAGTCAAATTAAGGATATTGTTTAATATGCCATGAACGCACATTCTCTGTTAGAGGTTCATTGAGTGAAGCCCCCGTCATGGTTTCCCACCTCTGTCAACTTCTGAACATAATCCTCAATTGGCATCAATTTGTCATTGATCACAAGAATAAAGGGTATACCCTTGCTGGTCAAGGGTTCTATTCTACTAAAAAACCTCTAAACTATGGTATTGACATTGTTGCACTTTTCTTGTAGCTGAAGGATGAGGTTTTTCTTCGTGATGATCTTCTTTACCTCTAATATAGTTGTTGTTCTATCACTTACGCCTAATTCCTCAAGCTCATAGCTGTCTTTGGAATTTTGGAACTTGATTATATCAGAGGCAATTTCTGGCATATCCTCAAGCTATTTGGTAATGGTTTCAACTGCTTCCTGAGATTTCTCTAAGAGATCTTTCTGATCAAACACTATCTTAACAAAGGGCCAAATATCCTTGATTGATTCTATAATTTATTCCCACAGGATTTCCTTTGCTAAAACCAATTTGTTTCCAATGAAATATTCCTTGAGTTCCCTTTGTAATACTTCAATCTGACCTTTGACTCTGTTTAACTCAGTTGCATGTGAACTGTCTACTACTGACTTCATAAGCCTTAATTCCTTGAGTTCATCCTTTAGTTTATTATTTCTCCCGTCTGAATCGATAGGTTCTAGACAACTTCATCAAACTGTTCAGCTCCTTCCACTGCACCTGTAGTCGATGTCATAGCTGAAGTGGAAACTTTGGTGGTGGGAGTTGCTGTAAGGGGGACTATATCCATTGGAGTTTGAGCCTTGTTAAAAATTTCCTCTTTTTCCTTTACCAGCTTCTCCATTTTCTCCTCCATTTGTTTGATCTGCATATTTTTTTCTATCATGAGCTTCATCATATTAGACTTTTGAGTTTCTGTCTCCTCAATTTCTTTGGCCATTGGGTCCTTCGAAGCTGGCAATTTCAGTTGCTTCTTTAATTCTGCAACTTCAACATTCTTTTTCTTAATAAGCTCTTCTACAATGTTTATGTTTGAGGGATCATATCCCATCTTCAACACTAGATTCTCCAAGGATTGGATCTTGATATCCTTTGCTAATGAGGAGAATTTCTCCAACTTCACTTGTGACTAAATGTTGTCCAAGGTAACCTGCATTTTTGACAAACTCATGGCAGTGTTTGTAAAGGTTGAAGCAATCATTTCCCAGTTTGTTTGTGTATCTCAATTTGATCAATTGGATACACATCCTTCACATTGAAATCAAAAGAGGTCTACTCTTGATATTGAGTAGCAGTCCTAGGCTGTGGAACTTGAGCCTGCAGATAAGCCAACATCATTTTACCCTTCTCATAGTCAAAGACTGAAATAAGTATTGCCTGAGAACTGGATGAATGTTTCCAAAACTATGTGTAGGTGTTCAACTTCAACTATTCATTCTTCTTTTTGTTCTCATTGAAAATGTGAAAGATGTCTTCCTCCTTATCCTTTTGAGTGCTTCCACTGGTCTGGGTTATCTGTTGTTCCTGAGAAGTAGTGGAATGCATTGGGGACTATGTAGACTGTGCACCCCACTGTGTATGGATCATAGTCTCCCTAAGTCCATCAAATGTGGTTTTGATAGACTCATGTGTTGCACCTACAATCACAGTGATTCTAGGTCTCTTATTTCTGTGCACAATCCTAAAACCCTGGCTTGAAGCTTCAGTTGTAGGGGATGGCTCTTCTTCCCTCCCTCTCTTGGCTATCTTTTCTTGTGAAAGTGGAGTTTGCACATTTGATATAGAAACTTTCTTCTCTTTAGCCTCTTGGAGGGTGTGCTTTGCCCATTCCAACTGATTTTTATATTGTTCTATCTCAGGCCTGGCTGTGTGATGATATGTTGTAAATTTGTTCTCCATCCTGAGCTTGGAAACTATTCCCATTGGGTCATAAGACCAAGTGAAGCTCAGAACAAACTTCATCTCATTTAGTAATTTGTCTGCTTCCTCTCCTGCTACCCTGGTGTTACAGATGAATGGACCAACTTGGGCTTTCATCTTGAATTGCGATTTCTTCTCTGTAGCCACAAAGTTCACTTCATCTGCATTTAACCTATGCCTTATATATTCCAGTGCAAAGATTCTGATAGGCATGTACTTACGCAGTTTGTAGGATGGAAGCTCACAACCACAAAACCTTATCTCTGTATAGTTTTGGTAGCAATACCAATCCCATGTTGTAGCTTGATCAACCAACTGTAATATTTTGACAATATCCTCACTGATCCTTGGTACTAAAGTTCTGCTCATAAGACTGATAGCTAGATGAATAAACAATTCTATGAACTGTTTATATGTAAATTATTCTTTCTCCTTCATCCCCATTGCAGTTCAGAATATCAGCGATTGTTGATTTCCTTCCTCATCTAGCTTCTATAAAGAAAATGGGAACTTGCCTCCTTGAAAATATATAAAATGGTAAACAAGTACTAAAGCATACTTGAATACTTCTTCAGTATTGAACTTGACAAATTGATCATGTATTGTTTCAACTAGGAATTGACTGAATCATAAATGATAGTGGGTTTAGAATCAACAAAAAATATTGACAAGAAACCAAGGATGTCTTCATTAACATTTTGATTAGAGTTGTAGCCAAGAAAATAGGACAAAATGGAGGTGATTTGCTTGGTTCTATCAGGGAAAATGGATGAATGACAAGGAGGATTTCTTTTAGGTAGAGGACTATCAATAGCTAGAAAGAGTTCAAGGGTCTGGGATCTTTTAGTAAAGTCTAGTTTTTGATAGGATTCTATTAGGTTTTCATGGGAAAAAGGATGGGTTGGCGTAATAGCAGGGGCATGCAACGTTTTTTCAATGGAATCATAATTGATTAAGCAAAGGATTTCTCCAATGGGTGAAATATTTTCTCTCTCACTGGGATCATAATATTCATGGCATTTCCTCACAAATTCAGGTGCTCTATGTATCTTAGGAAAAATATAATGAGGGAGTTGGGAGTCCCAGAGCCCTATCTCATTTGTCTGGTCAATTAGTCGATCTTCCATCCAGCAATAGATTTCTTACAAATGAAATTGAGAAGAAGTCTCAATGATTTTACAATCTTTGTCAACTAATGGGGTATGATGGAAGTCGACTTGTGGATGAATTAGAGGATTTGGAACTTCTACAATCTCTTTTCCCTTGGGAGGCATTTTCCCAAACAAATTGCAGACTGAAGATGACAGAAGTAGGCCTAAAAAAGGGTGATTATAGTCAAAACAGTATAATTGTAAAATGAGCAAGTGGGCCTGAATGCCAGTTTCTTGAACAGGAAAAACAATTGATTGATGTCGGACAGTGGCTGAGCTATGGCAAAGAAACCTCAAATGATCAACTTTGGTTACAGAAATGGACTGTGTAACCGTTTTCATGAATTAACAGGGTTTATAATGGAAAAATTAGAGCGGGGGTGGCAATGAACATTTGAATTTTACATTAATAACCCAACGAGATTAATTAAAAGGTCTTTGAATCATAAATTCATTGGAGTGACATTAAATGGATAGCATCTAGCCAATGTTGATTAGACGGTAGGCATGAGGTGGAGCATGACGTGGAGTGGCAGTAAATGGTTAGTTGATATACTATGTTCGGGGGTAAGGCGAGGCGATAAGTAGTTTCAGGATTTAAAGTCCCGAAACACTAAAAAGCAGAAAAGGTTGTTTATGTCAGCGGTCTTGGAAACCAGCCATTTCAGACCCACCCCCCACCGATAAGGTTTGGACGGTGAATGAGGGCTGAGGAGGGATGTGGGCAATTAGATCTTGGGCACGCATGCAGGATGAAAGGTGAGGTTAGTGGGATTTAACACATAAGAGGAAGTGATGGTGGGGTCATGACTTTGAGGGTGGATGTGACAGCTGCAGGTTATGGCGATAAAGGGATGAATGGAAATATTTATGAAACAACATTGCAACTTTAAAACATTAGGTTAATTAAAACCCATCATCAAATGTATGTTTTTCCAATGTTACAATTAGGATAAAAACATTTGATGCTCCAATTACATTTTACATGTCTACCTACCCCCTTTACTCCTAACATTTTTGCTTATTTTTTAGAGTGCATTTAAGCTAGCAACTCAACATTTCCTTTTTATGCCTAATCTACCTCTATCGCTTATTTCCTCCATTGGCTCAGTTCGAAACTTTAGGCCAATTTTCTTTGCTACCTATTGCTACCTATTAACAAAAATTTGATACAAATCAAATCATAATTAAACTGTATAACTAGATTGTATAAACAAGTGTGGCATTTTAAACAAACTGCACACAACTTTTATTTGCAGAAGTAAAACAAATTAAAGTAGTGGCATTTAGACTTTCAAAACTTTTAGAGTTTATTGTTTTTTGCTTTTCTTTCTAACCTAACATTTTATTTTTGCCTTCATTTTTTAGGGCATCTGTTCTAACATTTTATTTGACATGGACATATTTACCAAAATTTTTCCTAACATTTTTTTATTCAATATTATTTTGTCCATATCCTAGCTTAACATTTTTTGGAATATATTTTCATTTTTTTGACTAATTGATTCTAACTTACCAAAACCAAAAAATTATACAACATTGGCTCCAACTAGGGACTGCTTTCTCTTGTAGAATGCAAAGAATGTTCAGATCCATGTGCCTTCTCCTCGGGCTATGGAGTCTTTGCTGTAAAAAATCACACTGACAGCTTGAAAGTAAAATAAATTGGATTTTTACAATGGTAGTAATGAAATCTTCTTCAACTTCTCAGTATTGAATATAATGTTTGAGAAACCTTCCATTAACATGGTAAGTGGAATAAATACCCTCAATATTTTGCAGCACAAAAGTGTTTTTTCCCTTCACTTCAACAATTGCTAAAGTTCCAAACCACAGGTTGTCAAACTTACCATGTTTTCCTTTATCTTCTCTTCTATAATCCCATCTTAGAACTAGAAAACCTGCCTTGAATTCCCTTTCCCTAGCTCTTCTGTCAAACAAGCTCTTCATCTTGCTCTGATATTTTTTCAATTTGTATTGAACTTCATCTCTGTTTTCATTTAGTTCAATAATCTGGTTTATTCTCCTTGAAAAGTCATCAAGTTCTTCAGTTGAATCCTGCAAGAATTTTAGACCAGGGAATGCCAAGTTGGTAGGGAAGATTGCATCTTTCCCATAGACTAACTGAAAAGGAGATTTGGTAGTAGATCTTTTTGGAGTAATCCTATTTTCCCATACTGCATAAAGTAGGTGAGAATCCCATCTCTTTTTATGATCTTCTAAAGTCTTTTTTATTACTTTCACCAGAATTTTATTTGAGGATTATGTAAGGCAATTACCTTGAGGGTAATATGGAGTTGAATGATGCAGCAAAATCTGATATTTCTGGAAAAACTCAATCATCTTGACACTAGAAAATGTTGCTACATTATCAGTAACAATTGGAGTTGGGCAACCAAATCTAGATAAGATGTTTTCTTCAATGAATCTGATTACTACTGAATCAGTAGCATTTATTACTGGGATTGCTTCAATCCATTTAGTGAAGTAGTCTGTTGCAGTGAGGATCCATCTATGCTTATTACTTGAAGTAGGATGAATCTCTCCAATAAAATCTAATCCCCATTGGAGAAAAGGTGTTGAAACTATAGTTGGAATCAGTGAAATAGCTGCTAATTTTTGCTTACCAGCAAATGTTTGATAGGGCATACAACTTCTGACCTTTGCTCCTACCTGTAAGAAAAGTGTGGGCGATTAAAATCCTACCCTTAATAACTTATATGCTATTTCTCTCCAAGCATAATTCCCTCCACAAAATCGTGTTTGAAACTGGTAAATGATTCCTTCAGTCTCTAATTCCATTAAACACAATAGAAAAATATTAAGTGGGTCTTTCCAGTATATATTTGCATTTATGATGTAGTACTTGACTACTTTCAATTTGAGAGTTTTACACTTACTTGGAGAATGATGTTAGACATTCAAAATGGAACAAGAAATTTACAATGTCCTGATACCAATTTGATAACTGAAATTTATCATCAATGTGTATGGGGTTGATCTGATCTGAACGTAAAGGTTCTTGTAGATATTTTTCTTCAGGGTGAAGAGAATCTTATTGTGGATTCTCCCCTTTTGCAAGAATAGAAGGTTCTTGTGGATTCTTCTTATCTGAACTTTGAGAAGGTTCTTGTGGATTCTTCTCTTTATGGTGAAGGGAAGGTTCTTGTGGATTCTCCCCTTCTGCAAGAATAGAAGGTCCTTATGGATTCTTCTTATCTAAACTTTGAGAAAGTTATTGTGGATTCTTCTCATCTAAACTTTGAGAAGGTTCTTGTGGATTATTCCCTTGTATTTCCAAAGTAGGATTGATTCCGAGCACTTTACAGTTGGATTCAAATAAAATCTTAGCTAATCCTTGACCCTTTACTAGATTTTTGGTTTTGATAGGTAGATCAAGCTCCAGAATTTGAGTGATCCATCTACCTCTCTTCCCATCCGATTCAAGTTGGGTTAAAACAATATTCACAACACTATTAGGAACATAAGCAGTAATGGGTGAATGTAGGACATACATTTTGAATGATTTCAGGGCTTGGATAAGTGCATAAGCTTGCTTCTCAATGATGTCATACTTGAGCTTGACATCTCTCATAACCTTACTAACAAAGGCTATGGGTTGGTCATGAGAATCTTCATTCTTTTGTAACAAAATAGCAGCAAGGGTCGTTTCTGAGGTAAAGGAAAAGATATTGAATGGTTTGGTATAATCAGGGCTGGCCAAGGTTGGAGCTTCAGAGATAGCTTTCTTGATCTGATCAAATTCACATCTTGAAGAGACAGTCCATTTAAGTTCATGGTCATTTTGAAGCATATTAGTTATGTCTTTTACAATTTCAGCATAATTAGAAATGAATCTCCTTAAAAAATTAATCTTGCCTAGAAAATCTTCAATCTCCTTATTCTTTTTAGGTAAGGACAATGTTTTAATGGCAGATACACATTTGGGATCAATCACCACTCCTTCCTTTGAGATTATGTGGCCTAGCAATATCCCTTCTTTGATAGCAAACATAAACTTTCTGGGATTCAGTGATATCCCGAATTTCCTACATTTGTCAAAAACTTTCCTCAAATGCTTAAGATGTTTTTGATTAGAATTAGAAAAAATAGTTATGTCATTAAGATAAATGACTACAAATTTATTTACCTGACCCACAAAAGCTATGTCCATAGCTCTTTGAAATGTTGCTCCAACATTAGATAAGCCAAAGGGCATTCTAGAGTACATAAATGTAACCCAAGATGTAGTAAAGGTTGTCTTCTCCCTGTCTACTGGATCAACATTTACCTGATTATAGCTTGAAAATCATGAAGCATAGAAATTCTTTGTGCTCCTGAAACCATTTGATGTAATTGATCTATTTTGGGTAAAGGATAGTTATATTTTAGTGATGCTTTGTTCAAATTTCTAAAATCCACACATAGTCTGATTTCTCCATTCTTCTTCCTAAGAGGAACTAAATTAGCAAACCAATTAGAATACCTAAGAGGGAGAATGATCTAGGCATCTAGCATTTTCTTAATTTCCTTTTCTACAGTTGGTATAAGAGCAGGATTAATCCACCTAAGTTTTCGTTGATAAGGTTTTGCTTCTGGTTTTAAAGGAATCTTATGTTGTATTAATGAAGTGTCATAAGTCTTTATATCACCATAATCCCATGCAAACACATCTTTGTAATTTTCAGGTAACTTAAGGTATTTAGTTTTGTTTTCAGGATCTAAAGATGCATAGATTTTGATGTTGTTAATATCGTCATTTGTTGCAATGTTGATTTCCTCTATGTCATCTGGTGAAGAAATTGACTGTGGGTTTCTGAGGACATCATTTCGATCAAGCCACTTCTCTAAAGGAATTAGAACTTTAGGAAAGAAATTGTTAGATAATTGAACAATATCATGTGCAACAATTTTTGAATTAAAATTTGAATTATCACTTTCATTTATGTTTTCTTTTTCTTCTGTTCTATCTTCATCAATTTGTAGAATTGAAAATTCATCTATAACCTGCAGAAAAGATTTTATTTGTTCATCATGTTCAAATATCTGACAGTATTTGAGATTGTCTGGGATGGATGGTCTATATTTGACTTGTATTTGATAAAGTACATTAGTCTTATCAGGAATTTGAAATGAACTAGCGGAAACAGCTAAGGAATTTGCATGAATATTATGATCTCTTGGAATATAAGTCAAATTAAAAGCATTAAAGAAATTATCAACTAAATCCAAAACTTCATTTCGGTAAGACCTAAGTCTAGGATGCTTGGTCTAGCAAATATTTCTTACTTGTTTGACAATAAGTTCCGAGTCAGTAAAAACACTTAAGTTTTGAACCTTTAAGCTTTTGGCTAATTGCAGTCCTAAAAGGAAAGCTTCATATTCAACCACATTATTTGTAACTATGAAGTCGAGTTTGCATGATTGGGTAATATTTTATTTTTTTGATGAGATTAAAACTACCCCAGCTCCTACTCCATCTTTCATATAAGAACCATCAAAGAATAGTTTCCATACATCAGTTTGATTTGGTACAGGACTTTCAACTACATCTTCAATTTTCACTTGAGTTTCATGTGTTTGGTTCGAAGAGAGTTGAAAACAACCAAAATCTTCATCAATTACATAAATTGGATGGTTCTTGGGTTGGTTCATTTTGCAAATAGTGTGCACAAATCTCACTTCTCTATATAACCTTAGTTGCTCTCCCCCATAAATAAAAATAGTGGCATAAGACATGTCCACCTAAAGAGTTCCCCCCTAATTTGGCACAACAAGACCTAGAAAGGAGAATTCCAAATTTGGGAGGAATATTTCTCACAACTATAACAAGCACCACACTTTTCACTAGAATTTGGGCAAGGGTGACTACTAAATCCTTAATCAATTCTAAGAAAGGCACCCTTTTGTAATCAAAAGTGTACAAATCATTATAGTACCTAGTTATGTCAAGTTTTAAATGATCCATGATAGTTTTTGGCATGAGGTTATGTGATGCTCCAGAATCAAGCATACAATTGTAGAACATGGAATCATTTTTCTTAAGAGTTACATATAAAGGAGGCACTATTTCATCGATCATATTTGAATTGGGACCAAAGACAACTACTAGTTTTTTGTCTTGAAGAATAACGATGTCACTTTTAGCATCAACCGAGGTGTTTTGTATCCATTCGGAGACTTGATTTTTATACCCAGGGTTTTTAGAAAGTTATGAAAGTGGAATTTAGATATTAACTCTTTCTAACTCCTTTTCAACATTAAATGTAGTCAAAACATTCTTTTCATTTTGAGTAGTATCAGTTGATTGATTTAATGGTTGATTAATAGTTGTTTGAGTTTCAATAGCTCTAGTATGGGGTTCAATTATTCGAGGTTCCTTAGGAGGTCTTGTAGGGCTAGGTCTAGGCCTAAGATCATATCTTTTTTTCAACTCTACAATTAGGAGTTCAGAGAAGGCATGGTATTTGGAAACCTGTGAGGGTTCTTGATCTTCTTGAACTTGTTTTTGTTGTGAGAGGGGAATAATAACACCCTGATCAGGAGAAGTGTCCATATTATTAATGTCTTCAGTGATAGTCATATTATTTTCATCAGGATACTGATCATCTATTAGTAAAGGAGTTGGAACCTGTTGATCATTACTAGGTCTCTGAAGAATTTGTAATTGTGGATTCCTTTTATATTAACCATGATTTTGATTTTGGGGTCTAGTAATTGTTTGTTGAACTATCCTAGGTTGAGTCTCAATCTTGTAAATCCTATTGGATAGATTTCTAAGAAGTGAAGTTATTTCATCTATTTTAGAATCTTCAGTTTTAGTTTTAGAGGAAGTAGAGGCCTCTTGACTAGTTTTAAGTTTCCTTGTGTCTTTTCCTCTTTAGCCTTTAAAGTGGTTGAAGTAACTCTATTTGCTTCTACCTCTATAGCATTAGTTTTCACATCTTCGAGATTTATTGAAGTTCTTTATCTTAAATAACAACAAAATCATCTTCAAAAGAGTTTGAAAATCTTGATTTGGCTGCTGCTATAGGGTGTTTACAATCAACAGGCATCTTATGGCAAAGTTTGTTGAACCTTTTGATAAAATCAGAGACAGGTTCACCATACTTTATTTTAAGTTTATCAAACTCATTTAAAAAGTAAAGAGCATCTTTCTTCACTCCCCATTGATTCTTAAATATATTTGTTAGTTCTTCCCAATTTCTAATGGAATTTGCAGGTAACTGCCTAAACCAAGTTCTTACATTTCCTTCAAGAGACTGAATAAACAAACTCATGTAAACATTCTCTTGTTCTATGTTCATGTTGTCTGCAAAGTCTAGGAATGCTTGAAGATGGTCTTCAACTGAAGGACTAGTTTCTCCATTATACCTAGGAAGATTTTTCAAATATCCATTAGGGAAAGCATCAAGGGCTTATGGTAAAACTAAAGCAGCATATCTTGCCTGTACAATGCGTTGGAATTCCATAATAGAAGATGATATATGAGATGTTTTCGAGGATAATGATAAAGAAGATGAAGATGGTGAAAGAGGGGTTGAACTAGTATGTGGAGGTGAATTAGGAGGATATAAAGAATGTGGAGACTTCTTGAATGATTTTAGAGGAGTTTTAATTACTAGCTTATGGACTTGAGATTGAATATCCTCTTTTGTTTCAAAAAGTGGATTTGAATATATAGAAAAGGACCCTTTAGGTTGTCTACAGGTAGAAGATTCAGTTTTTTCATAGATGGAATTAAATGAATAAGTGGTAGGGGAAATAAAGTCTATAGGTGTGTATTCAGGTAAGTGAACACCTAGGTCAAACTCAGATTTAGGAGATCCTAGTGGAAGTGGGTGTTCTGGATGAGATTTAAGTGAATGAATAAGGAAAGTTGATTTGAAATTAACTCCCCTATCTAACAGTTCAGCAACCCTAGGTGATGAATGTGTGGTATTTGGATCAAATGGAATGTTACTATAGGGATCAAAATGTATAGTATCTTCAGACTATAATTTTGAAGTGGAAGAAGATAGTTGATGTCTTCTTTTACAACTGGTCCTTTTTAGAAGTTTCTTAGGGTTTGGCAGAGGATTAACTTTTTCAGACTCATAATGGGTTCTTGTGTGCTTAAAAGGTGTCAATTTGGCATAGTGGAGTCGTCAGGTGAAGGATTTTGACCTATCTAATCCTTTAGTCACCTTAAAGGAATACGATTAATATTGTTGTCCTAGAGAAAACTTAATGAAATTCGTATCCCTGGCAACGACGCCAAATTGATGTTGTACCTCTGAGATGATAATGGTCAGCTGCGATGCCAGAGCATCTAAGATAATTGTTTTGCTGGTTTTGTTTTAATTTGGAAGACCAATATATGAAAAAAATGTGACACTGTAATGCCTAACCTTTTGAATGATATTAATATTAAAACAGAGTGCTGCTATTAAAATTCACACACTGTGATAGGGCTTGTATTGTTTTGAGCAGAAACAGGGAAATGGTATTATTATCACAATCTTCAGATTGAAAATTAAATAATCATAAGTATGAAAAACTTTAAACTATGTTCTAAAGGTTTAACAGAATATGCTCAAGCTTACAAGGGATGCTGATGTTTTATTAATTTAGAGGGAATTAATTAAACAAACAGTTCATTAATTCATTCTCTTTAAATATTATCACTTCAAAAGCTTATAGGGATAGATTGAAACCCAATTATTCCTACCTAGGTACCTCTGTAATACATAGGAATATGAAGAAAAAAATAATGAATAATACTGGAAAAACTTACAGGAAACACAAAACTGTGTAAATCAGAATTCAGGATCCTTTGCTTTTGTATTAATGATCTAGAAAAGTCAAGCACATTTGATGCTTAAAAATGCTTCTTCAAGGGTGCAACCCATAATAACTCATGAAGAGAGTTATTTATACAACAATAGAACTGAGAAATATCCTAAACTATTTTTACAAAAATAGATTATTACAAAATCAAAATAAAAACCGCTAGTTGATCTAGCACTATTTTGGTGCTAAGGTGTTGATGACTGTCGCCTGAAAAATTGAAAACTGTTGAAGCTAGCTGACTGTTCCTTCAAAAACTAAATGTTGTTAGATCACCTTTCAGTCAAGTAAATCTATGAACTCTTCCCAGTGTTTCTTTTCTGGGATAGATATCTTAATTACTCTTCTATAGGTTTCATCCATCTCTGTATATTTAGTAAAAGTGGGTTTTACTAAAAATATGTGTTTGATTTTATTCAAGATAAATAGAGTATCCCTAAGTGTATTTATTATTAGTGTTGGTGTTGCTGAACCTCTAATGTTTGAAACTGAAGCTGCATGTTTTCCCACCTTTGTCAGCTTCTGAACATAGTCTTCAATTGGCATCAATTTGTCATTGATCACAAGCATAGAGGGTAAACCCTTGTTGGTTAAGGGTTCTATTATGCTGAAAAACCTATGAACTATGGTATTGAAATTGCTGCACTTTTCATGTAGTTGAAGGATGAGGTTTTTCTTGGTGATGATCTTCTTTACCTCCAATATAGTTATTGTTCTGTCACTTATGCCTAATTCCTCAAGCTCATAGCTGTCTTTGGAATTTTGGAACTTGATTATATCAGAGGCAATTTCTAGCACATCCTCAAGCTGTTTGGTAATGGTTTCAACTGCTTCCTAAGCTTTCTCTATGAGATCTTTCTAATTAAACAGTATCTTGATAAAGGGCCAAATATCCTTGATTGATTCTATAATTTCTTCCCACGGTATTTCCTTCTCTAAACCCAATTTATTTCCAATGAAAGATTCCTTGAGTTCCCTTTGTAGTACTTCAATTTGACCTTTGACTCTGTTTAACTCAGCTACATGTGAACTGTCTGCTACTAACTTCATAAGCTTTAACTCCTTGATTTCATCCTTCAGTTTATTAATTTCTCATGTCTGAATAGATAGGTTTGAAAAAACTTCAACAATTTATTCAGCTCCTTGTGCACCTGTAGTCGATGTTGTAGTTGAAGTGGAAACTTTGGTGGTGGGATTTGTTGTAAGGGGGGCTATATCCATTGGATTTTGAGCCTTGTTAACAACTTCCTCTATTTCCTTTACCAGTTTCTCCATCTACTCCTCCATTTTTTTGATACGCAGATTTTGTTCTATTATGAGCTTCATCATATTAGACTTATGAGTCTCTGTCTCCTCAATTTCTTTGGTCATTGGGTCCTCCGAAACTGGAAATTTCAGTTGCTTCTTTGATGTTGCAATTTCAGTATTATTTTTCTTAATAATCTCTTTTGCAACATTTATATTTGACAGATCATATCCCATATTCAACACTATATTCTCAAAGGATTAGATCTTAGTATCCTTTGCTAGGAGACTTTCGCGAACTTAAGTTGTGGCTGACTGTTGACTAAGGTAACCTGCATTTTTGACAAACTCATGGCAGTTTTTGTGAAGGTGACGCAATCATTTGCCCAATTTTTTTGTGCATATCAATTTGATCAATTGGATGCACATCCTTCTCATTAAACTCAAAAGAGGTATGCTTTTAATATTGAGCAGAAGTCTTAGGCTTTGGAACCTGAGCCTACAGATAAGACAACTGCATTTTACCCTTCTCAGGGTCAACGACTAAAAGGAATCTTGCCTGAGAACTAGAGGAATGTTTCTAGAATTGTGTGTAGGTATTCAACTTCAACTCTTCATTCTTCTTGGTGATCTCACTAAAAACGTGAAAGATGTCTTCCTCCTTGTCCTTTCGAGTGTTTCCACTGGTCTGGGTTATCTGTTGTTCCTGAGAAGTAGTGGAATGAGTTGGGGACTGTGTAGACTGTGCACCTGACTGTGTATGGAGCATAGTCTCTCCAAGTCCATCAAATGTGGTTTTCATAGACTCATGTGTTGCACCTATAATCATAGAGATTCTAGGCCTCTTCTTTCTGTGCACAATCCTAAAACCCTGGCTTGATGCTTCAGTTTTAGGGGATGATTGTTCTTCCCTCCCTCTCTTGGATTTCTTTTATTGTGCAAGTTTAGTTTTCACATTTGATGTATAAATTGTCTGCTCTTCAGCCTTTTGGAGGGTGTTCTTTTCCCATTCCAACTTATTTTTATATTTTTCTATCTCAGGCTTGGCTGTGTGATGATATGTTTTAAATTTGTTCTCCATCCTAAGCTTGGAAACTATTCCCATTGGGTCATAATACCAAGTGAAGCTTAGACCAAACTTCATCTCCTTTAGTAATTTGTCTGCTTCCTCTCCAAGTTACATATGAATGAACTAACTCGGGCTTTTAGCTTGAATTTTGATTTCTTCTTTGCAACCACAAAGTGTAGTTCATCTGCATTTAACCTCCGCCTTATATATTCTTGTACAAAGATTCTGATAGGCAGGTACTTGGGCAGTTTGTAGGGTTGAATCTCACAACCATAAACCCTGATCTCTGTATATTTTTGGTAGCAATACCAATCCCCTGTTGCAGCTTGATCAACCAACTGTAATATTTTGACAATCTCCTCACTGATCCTTGGTACTAGATTGCTTCTCATAAGACTGATAACTGGATGAATAAACAGTTCTATGAACTGTTTATATGTAAATTATTATTTATCCTTCATCCCCATTGAAGTCCATAATATCACCTATTTTTGATTTCCTTCCTCATATAGCTTCTTTAAAGAAAATGGGAACTTGTCTCCCTAAAATATATATAAAAAGGTAAACAAGTACTGAAGCATACTTGAATACTTCTTCCGTATTGAACTTGAACAATTTCTCATGTATTGTTTCAACTAGGAATTGACTGAAATCATAAATGACAGTGGGTTTAGAATCAAAAGAAAAGATTAATAGGATACCAAGGATGGCTTCATTAACATTTTGATCAGAGTCGTAACCAAGAAAATAAGACAAAATGGAGGTGATTTTCTTGGTTCTATAAGGGAAAATGGATGAATCATAAGGAGGATTTATTTTAGATAGAGGACTATCAATAGCTAAAAAGAGTTCAAGGGTTTGGGATCTTTTAGTAAAGTCTACGTTTTGATAGGATTCTATCAGGCTTTCATGGGAAAGAGGATGGGATGGCGTAATAGTAGGGGTCTGCAACATTTTTTCAATGGAATCAGAATTGATTAAGCAAATGATTTCTCCAGTGGGTGAAATAATTGCTCTCTGACTGGGATCATAAGATTCCTATCATTTCCTCACAAATTCAGGTGCTTTGTGTATCTGAGGAAAAATATAATGAGGGAGTTGGGAGTCTTACAGCCCTATCTCATCTATCTAGTCAATTAGCTGATCTTCCATCCAACAATAGATTTCATATAAATCAAATTGAGAAGAAGTATCAATGGTTTTATAATCTCTGTCGACAAATAGGCCTGAAAAAAGGTGATTACAGTCAAAACAATATAACAATAAAATGAGCAAGTGGGCCTGAATCTCAGTTTCTTGAACAAGGAAAACAATTGATTGATGTCGGACAATGGTCGAGCTATGGCGAAGAAACCTCCAATGATTAGCTTTGGTTACAGAAATGGATTGTGTAAACATTTTCATGAACTAACAGGGTTTATAATGGGAAAATTTGAGTGGGTGTGGCAATGAACGTTTGAATTTTGCATTAATAACCCAACATGATTAATTAATAAGTCTTTGAATCATAAATTCGTGAGAGCGACATTGAATGGATAATAGTTAGGTAGCAGTTCATTGGACGATAGGCATGAGGTGTAGCAGTGGTAAATGGTTAGTTGATATACCGCATTCGGGGCTAAGGCAAGGCGATAAGTAGTTTTGGGATTTTAAGTCCTGAAACACTAAAAAGAAGAAAAGGTTGTTTATGTCAGTGGTACTAGAAATTTTGCATTTCAGATGCCCCCCCCTCTTGCGCCGATAAATTTCGAACGGTGAATGAGGGCCGAGGAGGGACGTGGGCCATTAGAACTTGGGTGTGCATGCGGGATGAAAGGTGAGGTAAGGCGGATTTAACACATAAGAGGAAGTGATGGTGGGGTCATAACTTTGAGGGCGAATGTGACAGCTGCGAGTTATGGCGATAAAGGGATGAATGGAAATACTTATGAAACAACATTGCAACTTTAAAACTTTAGGCTAATTAAAACCCATCATTGAATGTATGTTTTTCCAATGCTACAGCTTAGGATAAAAACATTTGATGCTCCAATTACATTTTACTTGTCTACCTACCCCCTTTACTCCTAACATTTTTACTTATTTTTTAGAGTGCACTTAAGCTAGCAACTCAACATTTCCTTTTTATGCCTAATCTACCTCTATCCCTTATTTCCTCCATTGGCCCAGTTTGAACTGTTGGGCCAAACTTATTTGCTACATATTGCTACATATTAAAAAAAAATTAATACAAATCGAATCATAATTAAACCGTATAACTGGATTGTACAAACAAGTGTGGAATTTTAAACAAACTGCACACAACTTTTATTGCAGTAGTAAACCAAAGTAAAGTAGCAACATTTTGACTTGCAACACTTTCAAAGTTTATTGTTTTTTGCTTTTATTTCTAACCTAACATTTTATTTTTGCCTTCTTTTTTAGGGAATCTAATCTAACATTTTATTTGATATGGACATATTTATCAAAAATTTTCCTAACATTTTTTTATTCAATATTCTTTTGCCCATATCCTAGCTTAACATTTTTTGGAATATATTTTTTTTTTTGACTAATTGATTCTAACTTACCAAAAACAAAAAATGCTTCAACATAGAGGATTCATGAGCACTCAACCGACAAAAAACATGGTAGGACTTGTTCTTCTTCCCTGGCAGAACATGTGGAGAAGACTAAGCACCATATATGCATTGAGGAGGCCCAAGTTGCTGCTAAGATTGCTCCTTTCCATCATCGGATGTTTAGGGAGGCCATTGAAATTGAAAGAAGGCTGAGGAATCTCAACAGGGATGATGGCTAGAAGATTACCCGTTGTTGGATCCTTGCACTTTCCTCCTAACCCCTCCTCTTCCTCCCCGTCCCTCGCCACCTATTTTGATTTTTCTCCCTATCTTCTGGATTGTGTGTTTCCCCTTTTTTCCCTTTTCTAATATTATTATATAATTTTATTTATTTATTTATATATAAAATAAATTTATCTAGGACATTTTCATATAGATTATTTTTAAACCCTCAAGTTGGTGTAGTAGTTGTTGTTGTTTTTTTTTTGTTAGTTAAGAAAACAATTTTTTCCAATAATCAGATAAACTATTTGTTTATAATAATAATTATAATCATAATAATAATAATAATCCATAAATATTAATTAACCAATTATTATTTTTTTCGATATTTAATAGAATTTTCCTTGTAATCTTTTTTGTTTATTAAAATAAAAATAGATTCAAAATTTCTTATTTAATTCATAAATATATTTAAAGATTAGGTTTATCTATTACAAATAAATATAATTTTAATAAATTTACAAACTAATATAAATATAAATATAGCAAACTAACTCTAGTTATTATTATTGATTAATACAAAAAAATACACTAGTAAAATAAATTTAGAGATAGATTATTTGTTACAAATTAAAATAATATTAAATAAAATTAACAAACAAACTAATTATTTATCAATTATATAATTGATATTATTCTTATCTCTTGGCTCTGTCAAATGTAGTCGTTGCCCAGTCAATTCCGTAGTCAAATGTAGTTGTTCCTTTCTAGTCGTTGAATGATGGATCTATCTATTTAACTTGTTACCACGTTCTAGTTCTTCATCTTGTCTTGATGATGAACCACACTTGTTGGTTCGAAACGCGTCAACCAATGAATTTTGATCTGATTATCGTCGAAATATTTCTCAAGCACATCTTATTCATGGATAAATGAAGAATTATACAAAACGGGACCAAATCTCATCATCAAAAGATGTGTTCGAGAAGATGAAATACTAGAAATACTTAAAGCGTGCCATGATGAACAATGTGGAGGACATTTTTTTTGACAAAAGAACTTCTTATAAAGTCCTACTTTTAGGATATTATTGTCCCTCCATTTTCAAGGATACCAGAGAATATGTTAAAAGATGTGACAATTGTTAGAGAATCGGAAAACCTACTCCTTCAAATGAAATTCCATTATAGCAAAAGGTACTCATTGAACCATTTGAAAAATGGGCACTAGATTTTGTTGGTCCAATCAATCTACCTTCAAATAAAAAAAGGTATATCATGGTATGTACTGATTATGTAACTAAATGGTTAGAAGTTAAAGCACTTCCTTTTGCTACTGAAAATGTTGTAGTTTCATTTCTTTTTGAGGATATTTTCGCTCGTTTTGTTGTTCCAAGAGAAATTGTAACAGATCAAGGAACACAATTTACATCCAGATTAGTGCAGAAGCTTGTGGGGTAGTACAAAATGAAGCATCGAAATTCCACTCCATACCATCCACAAGCCAATGGACAAGTTGAGTCTACAAATAAGGTGATTGAAGCAGTTCTTACCAAGATTGTACACTTACATAGGAAGGACTGGGCAGAAAAGCTTCCAGAAGCTTTGTGGGCTTATAGAACTACATGGAGAAGTACTACATGACATACACCCTATGAAATTGTTTATGGGAATCAGGTCTTACTTCCAATAGAGTTATAGATCCAGACCTATAAAACAACAATCCAGTTGGATCTTGCATTATCAGAAGCACAAAAGCAAAGGATGAGACAACTCAATAGCTTGATGAAATAAGATAAGAAGCACTCCATAAGACCAGCCTAGTTCAGCAACAAAGATTCAGATGGCATGATAAGTACATTAAAGAAAGAAAATTTCATCCGGAGAATGGGTATTACTCTTTGACTCAAAGTTCAAAAATTTCCAAGGAAAATTCCGAACTCACTGGATTAGACCTTATGAAATTGAAAACATCTTTGACAATGGTGTGAATCAATATTATTGATGAAGAGAAAATTCCTCTCTTAGTGAATGGACATCGACTTAGATTTTATCAGAAGCCATTGACAAAAGAAGAATTTGTCAAAATTTTCCAAGACAATTCATAATTGAAGATGGTTAAGAATTCTTCTTCTTATTTTTCTACTTAGGAATTTTATTTTCTCCATAGGCATGTTAGAAATAAATAAATAAACTTTATATATATATAATATATATATATATATATATATATATATTATATATATTATAATATATATATATATTTTATATATATATATATATATATATTTACATTTAAATAATAATAATAATGTATAAACATGGAAAGAAACACATTATTGGCATGTTTATACAGAAAATTTGAGGTTAAAACCAACTCTTGTTGGAACCTTAAATTCTCTCTTTGCCATTTCTTCCAAAAGGAAATTCCATTTTCCTAAAGTGTCTTTTTTTTTAGCTACAAAATTAGTAACTTTCTGTAGCTCAGACAAGTTTCTGTAGCTCTAATAAGATTTATGTAGCTAATTTGACAAGAACACTTAGTGGCTCAAATTGAAGAATAATTGATAGTGCAAAGTACCTGTAGAAGATATCAAAGGAAAAATAAGGTTAGAAAATTAGTCAAAGGTATGTGATGCTTTAATCTTACAATAAGGGTTAATATATTGCATATATGAAATATGAGGAAATAGCACTACCGAAATAAAACGAAATCATTGTAAATAGTGGGTTATGGGTGCTTGTCAAAATCATCATAATCAACCATTTTAACTTCTTCCTTGTCCCCATTCCAAATCTATCGAAGTAATCACTGACTCATTAAATTGAATGTGCTCCAACAGTTAACTCATTTCCGCAAGCCTTCATTATAATTCACTTGTTCTCTCATTTCTTTGAATTCATATAGCCTCTCCATCTCTCCATCATAGGACGAAACTCTACCAAAATAATTTATCCCTGTCAAGTAAACAACTCTTGAAGAAAAAACATCTCTCACCATGGGCATTATTTTCCGAACATAACTGGTAGGAAATAAGTTCTTGGAAGGATACCCTCAGATCAGTTGTTGCAGAATGTACAGTGGTTAAAATTTAGAGAAAAATTTGATGGTTTCCAAAAGGAGGTAACGAATACTTTTGCATGTTCTTTTGATGGAACATAGGTTGAAATAGGTGACATCAAGTTCTCCATAATAGAGTCCTTGATTGGAAAAGCCACCGAATTGCCTAGAAGTGGAGAAAAATGGTTCAAAAACAGAGGAATTGAAGGGGAAGATTGGAAACTCTTCTTGAAGAATCCAAACATGGACACTAACATCTTCAAAAAGGGTATTCCTAGTACAACCCTTAAGAGTAAATGGAGGAATTTTCTCCTTGTACTGCAGAAATTTATTACTTGTGAAGGTCGGTTTGGATGCATGTTTTTCTACAAAGTTAGGATAATGACGAATTTTCTTGAGGAACACCAAATGAATCTTCCATACTTCCTCTTGCATAGATGATCCAGGTGGATATTGGTGGCCACCCGCCAAGTCCACTTAGTCCCCCAACATTGTTTCTTTCAGCTTTTTAGTTTCCTTAATTGTAGCACAATTTACTATTTTTAGTAGTTTTTCGAGCCCTAAACTTCCGGAGCCATTTTGAGGCCCTAAACGAAGTTTTTTCAGAAAACTGGGAGAAACATGGCCACAAGAATGGATATTCCTCTTCCCAAAGTTGTACTTCTCGGATAGATATTCCTAACGAGATATAGTGCGCATCAAACAGGGATCGTATGCCAAATTTACGACCCCGGGAAGTTGATGTACCAATTTACCCAAACGGGGCCCATAGTTTGGCGTTTCATCTTCTAGGGTTAGGTTTTTGGATGTTTAGGTTTCTCCATTCTTTCTCAACAATAAATAGGCCTTCGAGCCTCATTATAACACAGTTCGGAGGCATGTAGCGGCCACGTCTCTTCCCAGAGATAAGCTACCATCGCCCTAGCTAGTTTATTTACATTTTTGTTTGTAAGCATATTTTAGTATTTTACATTAATGAAATGAAGTATTATTTCTATTGCATCTCTATATGTATGATTATATCTATAATTTGTTGTGTTCCTGTTTAAATCCGGATTAGTGGTATCAGAGTCATTTTCTCTTTCTTTGTCTTTCCTTGCATGTCCCCAATAAGGTTAGGATATAAGGAGTTAGGGCTTGAATTGGTTGAACCTTTGGAAGACCAGCCTCACAAATCCCGAAGGCCTCCCATGATGGATGAAAATAAAGACGAGGGGGTGGGAGATCCGATCAAAACCTTGCTTAAAGAGGCTCTTGAGTGACAAAGGAATGCGATGATGGACAACTTTGCCCAGATCCTTGAGCGGCTACCCAGGGGCGACACATCTACTTCCAGCAGCTAGTCTAGAAGCACCATATCCTTTAAGGTACACGTTAACTTTGACATTCCCATATTTGAGGGTCGGATAGATTCATACGTCGTAGATAAATGGTTAAATATGCTAGAAGGGTATTTTTCTATTCATAATTTTTCCGGCCAGGAAAAGATTACTTTCGCTCTTCTCAAAGCCACCCCCCATGTCAAGGACTGGTGGGAAACCTACTGTCAGAAGAAGGATGAAGGTACGACCTCACTATTTTCAGCCGCACCCACTTGGGATTCATTCTGGACTGCGATCAAGGAGTAGTACTACCCTTTCAGAAGCTATGAGGATCAGTACATAAAGTGGACCACGCTGCAACATAGAAGGGACCAAGACGTACTAGAGTTTACCAATATTTTCAATACCCTTCGCACAAAGTTGGGTATCAACATTCAGAGCAGCATTTGGTACTCAAATACCGTGGCTGCCTACACAAGTACATCTAGGAAGAAATAGAATTACTAAACATCTTGCTGAGCCTCAAACCTAAACTTCTTTACACATCCTCCCAGCCTCTTTTTCCTATTCATTTCCCTATTTTACCACTCATTCCCTCCATCAATTTGCTCAAATCGTTGTATTTTAGGAATTTTTACATGGTTTTCTAATTATGTTAATGACTGTGTTTGGTTTAGAATTTTGGTCCAAGGTGCTGCGTTCCGCAGCTCATACAGGGTTTACACAGGGTTTTCCGCAGCTGATCCCGGTTTCCGCAGCCAACCCTGGATTCTGCAGCTGTTTTATTAAACACTATGTTCCAGGTGTCCTCCGGGAAGAAGAGCCACATGGGAAAGTTCGTGGAACCAAGGATATGGTGTGTGTCCCTGCAGATCATCCAAACCAGTCATCCAAGCCCGTGGTCAACGAGGAGGCAACTTCGGTCAAACAGAGGTCATTGGCGGTGGCACGGCTATGCGTGTTCTGTTTAGAGCGCATGAGGAATAGGTGGCATCGTCCTCAGTTATGAAAGTAGTGGGAGACATAATCCAACAACGGATTGAATGCCCACGATGACTGTTGCCTAGATCCGAGGACGTAGCAGGACTACATGTTTCAATTCATCTGTTCAAATTACTTAGATTTCGTTAAGTTAGTTCACCTTCTGCAATTATAAATAAAGCTTCTTTGAACGTTGGACAAGTTAGTTGTTAGCTGTTGTTTTTATACCTTTGAACTCCCACTGTATTTTCCTGTTTTATGCGCAATACATGAGAAGACTGTTATTCCATTTACACGTGTGATTGATCTTTGAAATGGCTGGAGTAGGCAGAGGACCCCTGTTTACTAAAGGCATGTACAGTGTTTTTAGTTTCTCACATTTCGTTTTCTTATTTCATGTATATAATGCCTTTAATTGTTGTGTTTTAGATAGCTGTACATACATTTCAATTTCTGCTTGTTTACATTTCTGCTCTTTTTCATGACTGATTAGTGTGTTATGCAGATTTCTTAGGCGTGCCCGGGACAGTTTTATGCTTTTCTTTTGCACAACTAGTGACATGTGTGATCATCTTGTCTATGTTGCTGACCTTCTTTGTTTTGCAGCCTTTGTTTCATCATTATCATTTAGTCAATTTTCATATTTGTTTTTTTTTGTAGATATCAAGTTGTTTATCTATTGATGGTCTCTTCTTTATAACTTAATATCTTTATTGAGGACCAAAACATCACTTAATGCAGCTTGGTTTAGTTGTTCAGAAACTCACAATTGCTTGACTTGTTTTTAATTGTTTATCACATGATACATTCATTTAAAAGGCAAGAGGTTAAGAAGAAGTTAAAGTATTTGTGACTAGTCTTTCTTTTAGATAGATTTACTTTAGTTTCACATTGCTTAGTGGTTATTTGACATAGATTTCATTTTCATTTCCTTGCAGCAACAGAGGCACTGGGCCAATGCCATTAGTCTTTTATTTAATGCCTTTACTTTCCTTTAAGCATTGATTTCATTTCAAGCTTTCTTGTAGAGTACTTTTAAGTTGTAAAAAGCACATCACAATCACACACACTTCACTCACTTGATTTTGAGTTTTAAGAAACACATCACAATCTCACACACTTCACTCACTTTATTTCGTCACACCACATTAGGAGAGATACTTAAAAACAACCCTAAAAAGTTAAAAACGACAAAAGCTTAAGAAATAGTTGCCTAAGTACATACAGTACACCTCACTTCATCAGCTTACGAGCCTCGAGTTGACATTTAAAAGTTGCAATTTAGACATCACTAAATTGACCAAACAGAGCCCATGAGAAATCCTCTTTTTCTAAGTTGAAGCACTTGACCCACCAATGCATGTAGAGCCCTACAAAGTTGATAAATAGGGGCCTCCTTCCATAATTGAGTAAAGATCTTCAATCAACGAGAAGATGACTATGAAGAAGCCTTTGGAATCGGGTTTGACCTCATAAAGCGGCTTTGACTTCCATGACAATCTGATCCAATGGACAAGGGATATTTTTAGTCATCCAAACTTTAATGAATTTGTAGATGAGGGCATGTGTCCATATATCCTCTATTTGGGCATTTAGCCTCGCCAAGGGAATATGCAATCTAGGTATCTCCATGTTTTTTTTTTTTTTATGTAGGTATTAGTAGCCTTCAAGAACTGTGCACTAGAGAACTCAGGAAAGTCATCCATTTCTGACTCCATGGAGTCACTTATTTTGGATTTTTGGGCATCTGAAGCTAGTTGTTGTTTCATACTAACAGAATGGTTAGAGGGGCCAGGGCGCCCCCTTCCGAGATTTTCATTTGCCAAGATCAATAGAGAGACCTATCATAACAGTGGGGTTTTGGATTCGAAGGAGGCAGAGTTGAGATGTTCTCAGGCATCAACCTTGACAAAGCGATTTTCCCTAAGGAATTTGTAGAGCATTGATACCTATGCAATATATTTTATATTCAATTTAAATGCACAAATAAAATATTTCATTGTCCATATTAAGTAACAAAATGTTATATCAACTTTATTTATTTATTTGAACTAGGTTGAGCCTAGGTCGGGGTCAATCCCAATGTTGGATGGAAGAATGATTTGCGCACTAGTGGGATGCTATCACCGGGATTGTGCAAACTTGAGTCGAGCTTGGACGCCCAATTCCCCCAAAATTTGTTCCCGTCCTCAACCCCTCCCCATGAGATTTGAACTTATGACATGGTGGGGACTAAACCCCACACAAAACCAATTGGTATACACATCATGGGTCTACATCAACTTTGCATATAAATTGATATAAAGTAATCAAGATTATTTATTTATTTTATGTGTGGTTTATTCAATTCTTGATATGAAGTTGATATGTGATATTTAAATAAATAAACTAAAAAAACAATATGAATTATAAATAAATTATTTCAATGTCATATATACAGAGAGAGCGAGAGAGAGAGAGAAAGAGAGAGAAAGAGAGAGATATCTCTTATTCCATTAATGAGTGCTTTCTAATTTTAGTTGGGGGGGGGGGGGGTTTTGTGTAATTCCTTCAATGAGCTATATGGAGTTTACGTATAACATTCTAAAAAAATATTACTAACAAAAAGGATTCAACATAAATAGAGACATAATATGTAAATAAATGAAAATAAAAGAAAATGATTGTTAAAACATTTTATTCATGTGTTGTTCAAGGTGAATGATATGTGTAATCCTCTCCATTTATAGGTGTTTTTTAATGAATTAGCATGTTATGTTTAAAAAATTATATTCATAACTCCCCAATTGGGGTGCTCACGAAGGAAGTGGAGGTGACGGGATAACATCACCGCCATCCCACCCTCATAATAAATGATGATACATTTGTTTACTAACCTTGGCCACCTTGCATGCATACAACATGACGTACGCTATAACCATGCTCCAATTTTATTACTCTGCCTCCTTGCAACTTCAATTATCCTCAACCTTACCTGCCCCTTTTGTTCGCACAGTTTGGTGGTGTCAAGTAGGAGGAAGGAATTTCTTACTTATTCTCTAATGTTTCTTGCTTATTCATTTGTTTTATTTTCGTAATTATGTTGCTAACAGCTAGTTAGAACCTAGAATAATGAAATTAGCATAAGATCTAGAGGTCTTGTCCGCCAAGGCAAGGAGAAAAGTCAAACAAATAAGATAAAGTTTGCTTGTTGGCAGTCTCGGTCATGTCACTGTTTCATGTCCACTCCAATCATTTGTGAATCAATTGATTGACACATTGGGTTTTTATCTCATCCACTTTTGGTGTTGGCATCATTGTCGTGTTCTCACTCTGCAACTACCTTGCTCCAAAAAAGGCAAGTTTCTACCCATTTCTCTAGTTTTCCTATCTCAGTAGTTGTTTCTATTTCAATAAGGGGGGAAGGTCCAGGGCCTCCTGACCTAGCCTCCTCCAACTTTGTTTCTGCAAGGAGAGCCTCTATCTGCACCCATCTCCTCTCTCGTGCAATGGAATTGGAATTCAAAGCAAGAAGTTGTGCAACGAGTTTGGTGGCCGACAAGGGAAGCAAGTTGACTTCAGTGATGAGCGCAGGTGGATTTCCCCCTACCACATTGGATTATAGCCTCCACTCTCCAACGTTTGAACTAGGTCCACTCCAACTTGATCCCTACAACACTCTCAAAGTTTTGGCAACAAGACTACATTTTTGTAGCATGTTATCTTTTATGTTTTTCCATGTTTATCGCATGATATACAAAGATAGGTCATGAACTCAATTTTCATGTTATCCATATATTATTTTGGACTAAAGTCCTACTCTTCCATTGTTGGTCCAATTTATTTAGTCGCAGATCAAAACATGAAGAAGACTAATATGTGTTGGATGAGGTATTAGGGGTTTAGAGGGGGGCTTTAGATCGAGGGAGCAGACACGAATGACGATGGAGGAGCAAATTGAAGGACAATGCAAGGAAAGGGACCGCACCTATTGCGCGGTTATAGGTGGTTGGGGTTTCACAGCTCGCCATTTGGTAGTGAAGATCATCTAATCCGATCTCTGGATTGTAAGAATTGTTGATTTGGCCTTTGAAATCATATTGAACGAGATCAAGGAGAATAGAACCCTGGGCCAGGCACTACAATCGGGTTGTGCAGTGTATTACAATGCAAATCTCGGGGATAAGACACAAGTGCTAGGAGTGAAAAGGAGGTTTCAAGACGTTGGAAATTCCTGTTGTGGAAATATTCCTAGGGTGAATCAAAAGTCCTTAAACGATTTCAGTTTTGCCCCAATCATTCACAGATTCGAGAAAGTCTATCATTAGGCGACGTCTTTGGATAGAGAAGGTTGTCGCACCTACACTTTGAAGGTGCTTCCTCTATATATAGTGTTTTCTTGCTTAAATTATACATGCATCAAGGATCCAAATCAGACTGCATGGCGGAGAGCCCGCCTTCTCATAAAAAACACATATCCAACGTTTAATTTCAGATTCAAACAAAAGACAAGTAGAAGGGAGATCACAGGATGCAGATTCAGAGCAGTTGGTTCAGGTTTCTATCAAAACCATTACTGGGAAATCGAATGCACTAAGGGTCCGAGGAACAGATCTAGTGACAGATCTGAAGCAGAGTGTCCAAAATATTACAACTATTCCTACTTCTTTATAAAGTTTGATTTTTTCAGGAAAAATGATGTAAGATGGGATCCATTTGAAAGACTATTGTATTCAAATAAGCACCACAATTATCTTGAATTTAAGATTGCAAGGTGGTGCCCCAAGAGTGAGCTTTCCACCTGGATCATCTTTGGTTGGAAAGGGCCCAGCCTCTTTTAAGGCTGCACTTAGAGGGAATGCTGCCACACAAGACGAGAAAAACCCAAATCTGGAAATACCAGGGCCGTATATCATAGAGAAGATGGATAAAGCCCCAGACCTATCCATAGAAATACCAAAAGTAAGTGGTATTTTCACTATTTTGCAAGCAAAAGATATCATATGGCTATTTAATGAATACCGGCCCAAATCAGAAGATCTAAATGAGTGGATCTACCTTAATTGGACTAGAGAATGTGACATTTTTTTGTGTGCAAAAGGTTTTCTTGTGGTTCACTTTGATAAACATAAAGACTTTGATTATGTCATAAATGAAGGACCATGGTTTTGGGGAAGGGTGAGTCTCTTTGTAATCCCATGGTTTCCAAGTTTTTATGCTATTACAATGGTGGTTACAAAAATCTCGGTCTGGGTAAGGCTACATAAACTTCCACTTCCCTATTGGCACCATCAAGTCCTAGAAGGCATCGGAAACTTTTTGGGAAGGTTCTTATAGATGGATCATGAAGGAATGGACAAAGGTATCTTCACTTTTGCATGCATTTGTGTGGAGATGGATTTAAGCAAAGGACTTCCTAATCGTATTCATCTGATGCATCAAGATTTCAAGTGGACATGGTGGTTAAATTTTGAAAATACCACTTTTAGACGCTAGCTCTGCTATCAAACAGGGCACTTGCAGAACACATGCAAACAAGCAAAGAAAAGACTACTAAAGCAAAAAGGATGGAAATTCCCGAAACCTCCATCTTCAGATGATGAGGATGAAGAAATGGATGAGACACATCAACATCTAGAGACACAAAATCAACAAGGTTCTCAAAAAGAGGGAGAATAGAATCAGAAGGATCAGTAAGCATGCAGAGATTCCCATAACTCAGCAGTGACTTCGAACCTTGAGAACCAACATGAGGAAAAGATCAACAATCAAGGATTAGGTGGAACTAAGTGATCTCGTGTTTCTAAGAGCTCATATTTAGATAAAGAAATCCTAAATTTTCTAAGAAATAATGAGCTGGCAGTTGTTACAACTACTCCATCTCTCGGGGTTTGGTAAAAAGTCCAAAAGAAAAAAGGCAAAAAAGAGACAACCAGTTTATTTGGCCAATTGTAATTTTATTTTGTATTTTTTTTGGTAACATTGCTACTTTGACTGCTCAATGCACACTCACTGGTCCCTTGGGACAATTATTGAATGCACTTTGTGCATCTACTTAATGTAATTTTTTTTTTTTTTTTTTTTTTTTAATAGAACGTTGTTGATTTTTCACGGAAAAGAAAAAAAGAAACACACACACACACATACCATGTTAACCCAAGATCTATTAGGCTCCCAAGGGATCAAATCTCTCGAGGTGCAAACCTTTTTTCAAGTTTTGAACTTTAAAAGAGGTTTGCACCTCAAGAAACTTGATCCCTCTTGGCACTTGTTAAAGTTGAGGTTAACATGGATCTATATTGGTACTTACATGCACTTATAGTTGAGTATAAGTAATCATGTGTATGGGATGTTGGATGTATATCCTTAATTTATATATGTTTGATGTTTATAATCCCAGTGGAGAAGATTTTAAAAAATATGCACATGTTATTATGAAATAAAAACCAAACAATGAACACCCGAAGGATCAAATGATAATATTGATAGTGGGGAGGCTATTTCATATCGGTATTGTTAACAATACTAATAATGTGTAGGCTACATATATTGGTTTATTTATTTTTTCTTAGTAAATGAGATGTGATACATCATTAGTTGTTCAACCAATTGTACTATGCAAGATTTAGATAATTACCCAAGCAATGGTGATATTGGATACAATTGATTACATGAACTTGGGGTGAGGGTGGATAGAGGGTTTTGAAGGGTGATCCAATGTAAGCATGAACACGATTGTGAAAATGGGAGGAAGTTCATTTCCATTGAGATCTTCCATTATTCCTTTACCAGTATTGGGATTGTGAGATTGGGAAAGAAGGTCCACTTTCCCATATGGATGTGTTGGATCTTTGGGATGTCTATTATGGACCAAGAACACATGATGGTCTCTTCCTAGAGGATTTATGATTGGTCAAAAAGGTTTTTTATGTTGTATAGAAGCAGGTTGTTGAGTTCATATCACCTAGAAGGCCTCTACTAAGTATGTAGATATTTCGCTCTATTACACACAATTATCAAACCTATTTCAAGGTAAATTTGCCATTCCAATTTGATTTATTTATTTTAATGATTGTGTCAACATACTATAATAATACCCCTACACAAGGATAACCTCCAAAATATGGCAATATTGAAGTTGAAAATGATTTAACAAAGTGGATTCAAGTGTCCAAGATCAAGAATGCTCCAAGGAAACGAAATACTAGTACTCCAAACAACATACGTTGACATGTAGTCCCATTCTAAAAAGGCACATGTCCAAAAGCAGCAAAGGACATTATCACCATATTTGAAAGTATTGAATCTGAAAAGATCAAGGTAGAGGCGGTAAAAGGGCAAAAACTTGTTGATGATCCACAAGAATGCTTTAGACAACCCAAGAATCCTACAAAAGCTAAAATTTATATAATATGACTACAATATGAAAGAAGCAGTGCTCCACATTTACAGTCCTCCATTAATATCAACTTAGATCTTGTTGTTGTTTATTTAATTAAGTCAACTTCCTTAAACCAAGGTTTATTAGACTTGTCTATGCATTTTAGATAATGTGACTTATGTAAGCAAGTAATTATATATGATTTGTGTTTATGTGATATGTGATCATGCTCATTTTATGTTTATATTGTTGTTAGATGCCTTGTGTTGTTAGTGAGAGACTTCAACCTCATTTATCATGATTAAGTTGTTTAAAGAAACGTAGATTGTATTGAGCTTCATGTGTTGGGGATGTTATGATAATATGCTTACATGGACTTATATAGTTGAGTCTAAGTAATCTTGCGTGGCGGATGTTTGATGTATAGGATTAATTTGTGTGCTAAATCCATGTGATCCCAATAGAGGAAATTATCAAAAACATATACATGTATTTATAAATAATAACCAAAGTATGAGCCCCAAGGGTCAGCTCAGTTGGTCAAAAACCGTGCCTCGCCATCGGGAGGTCACAGGGTCGAATCTACCCGAAGCCCTTGGGGTCAGGTCTTACAGTAGGCCGAGGGGCGATTTAGCCTAGCTATCACCCAGATTTTTCCGTGGACGTAGCGATCACTCACTGACCAGGGTGCTCGTGAACCACATGCAAAAAAAAAAAAAAAACCAAACTATGAAGCTTCCAAGAATCAAACGATGATATTGATAGTGTGAAGGTTATTGCATATTAGTCATGTTGACAATATTAATGGAAAGTAGGCTATTACATATTGGCATTATTTATTTACTTTTTATAAATGAGATATGATACTCCAATAGTTTTGTTTTGTTTTGTTTTGTTTTGTTTTTTTTGTTTTTTTGTTTTGTTTTGTTTTTTTTTGTTTTTTGTTTTGTTTTGTTTTGTTTTGTTTTTTGTTTTTTGTTTTTTGTTTTTGTTTTGTTTTGTTTTGTTTTGTTTTGTTTTGTTTTTTTTTTTTTTTTTTTTTTTGCGTAAGACTATGCTAAATATATTACAAAAATTTAAGTTTTACATCCAAATTACAGAAGGCCTAGGCCTTGTATCTCCATTTGAGATTTCTCATGACTTTCTGGCAAAAATGACCATTCCTTCCTGCTTGCCAAACCAACCTAAAAACCGACACAATGGCATTTCAGCCAACACATTGGACAGTTAACACATAGGACACGTAGACTTTCATAGTCGACTCATAGCAAGATCGCCACGTAGGCTTACAATGACACAGGGACTGAAATTGACACATCAACACGCTGATATACAGACACATGTAAAGAAACAGAGAGAGGATGAACAGAGCACCGAGAGGGTGGAGAACCGAGACTGCGTCTTCAATCTTCATCTGTTTCATATGGCTCGTCTTCCTTCGCAAACTGATGATCTTTCTTGTCTTCCGCCAGCGCCGGTTGAGTACCTTCCTGGGCAGGCGACATCGTGGAAGTTCCAGCTTCCTCTGTCTGAAGCGGTGGCCGAAAATCCACCCTAGGCACCTCCACATCCCAGCTGGGTATCATTTGCCCTTCCCGTGGCCTGCGAAGATCACTGCATTGCTCAACCGTGATAGATACGATCAGCGTGTTGTTTTCCAGAGTGCAGGGTATGCGGTATCTGATTGCCGGATGTTCCGAATGCCCACAGTCCAGGGGATCTCTGATGGGTCGACGCGAGCTGCTGCCAGGGATCTGCGGGATGTCAACATAGGTATCAGGTGAATCGGCTAACCTCTGTGTTGCAGGGCGGCCCCTTGAACCGCCTCTGCCCCTCAAACCTCCTCTGCGCCCCCCAGACATTCTGAAAACTGTCAACTGAACCTCTGCTATGATATGCTCTGTAACCCTCTGAAATTGCTCAGGTATCTGCGCATTATGCGGGTGAACAATGTTCTTATGTAGCGCCATGAACCTCTGTCCTGGATGCGCATTGAATGGCGCCTGAACCATGGCTGTCTTCCCCCAAAATGTCACTGCCTGCGTCAATTCGCTCGAGGCTGAACGTTCTTTCACCTCAGTCGAGCTCCTCTGCACATTAATTGTCCTGGCCTGGTGGTATGTGGTGGCTTGTCCGGGCTGACATCTGCCCATGTGCCTCGCCACCCGCCCAACACGCCTCTCACGCCATGTGATCACCCGCATCCGGGGTACTCCAATAGTTGCTTAGCTAGTCATGCAATATATAGAAATTTCCTAAGCAACCATGATATTGGACACAATTGGATACATGAACCTTATGCGATGGTGGATTGAAGGGATATCTAGTATGTGTAGGGACAATAATGTTAAGATGGGTGGCGATCCATCCCATCAATGTCTTTTATTTTTCTCCACCAACCTTGGGACTAAGGGATTGGGCAATGAGGTCCATGGTGATTCATCCCATCAATATCTTTTATTTTTCTCCACCAACCTTGGGACTGAGGGATTGGGCAATGAGGCCCATTTCCCTAGATGGAAGCAATAAATCCTAAGATGTTCAACAAAATCGCTTATTAGTTGTTATTGAGTTAATTTTTTGTTGGCTTTCCAAATGTGAACAATTTCACTTCTATTATGGATTGTCATTCTTATTAACAACTTCAATGCTTTTCTTTTGGTTGTCCGTAACACCTTTGATTAATTGTTGCATCAACTCCTTTTCTTTATCTTCTTGATGTTCTTTATATAACATTTTACAATTTTTTCCTTCTTTGCTAGAGTTAAATTCCCATATTTTCCATTATGCTCACACATAATGAATTATATAATTTTATCACTTAAGTAATAGAATTTAAAAGATTTTTTATATTATTAAACTATTTGTCTTGATTGTCTATTCCATTCATTGCCTCTTTCAAAGAATATATATGTGCCTAAAATATCATAACCTCATGCTCATATATATTTAACAAAAACATACTTTGAATCTTTTGTGACATCTTAGGTTGTTCAAAAGGTGAATAGCAATGAAAAATCACATTCATGAAGTATGTTATGTCACTTTTTGGTTCAC
Organism: Pinus taeda; assembly: GCA_000404065.3. Classification (NCBI taxonomy): domain Eukaryota; kingdom Viridiplantae; phylum Streptophyta; class Pinopsida; order Pinales; family Pinaceae; genus Pinus; species Pinus taeda. Next base: position 6,668 of record APFE030164340.1, on the reverse strand, counting down.
CAAAGTTTGGAATATAAATTATGTTCATGTAAGCACTCAAGATTATCAACATATTCTTTATGGAATTTGAGAACTATCCCTAGTTAAAGGTATGTGAGCATATCATTTTTCGCTAATGTATAGCCTTTTTCACCTACTCCTACACGCTTTAAAAATGCGAGAAAATAAACATTAAATTAGAGATAGCCTTCATTTGTTTTGCTTCATTTTCTATTATTTGCTTTATTTTTCCTTTGTAAAAACATAAGCTTTTGTCTCCCATGTGCTTACCATGTGTAATACATCAAGCTTGTTAAAATGAATGCTAATAGATAAAGTGCAGAAGGATCTAAACTTTGCCAACTAGCCCACACTATATGCATTGATCAAAGGTTTAGTTAAATGAGTGAAGGAAAAGAAAACACCACACATATTTGCAACCATGCATTGGTCTAGAAGGTTATGAATCCTAGGAAATTGAGTGGCCTTTGAGCCCTCCATCTCTTACATTTTGAGGAATAGTGAAACAAGTGAGTCCATGCAACCTAGCAAATGTTACTCGCTTTTCGCTACATCATTAATTACTTCACTCATATTATCATGACAAATTGTATACCTTGTGTTCAAGAAAATGAAGGGAGATAACTCCATGAATGACTCCCACAACAATTGTGTAAAATATTATGTGGGAAGGGAAAAACAGAGGGTGGAGTAAGGCTTCTTTTATGTTTTCAAAAACTTGTTTGAGGACAAACAATAAAAATCTAATTCTCTAGCTTCATAATGTCCCACTTTATATAGATTTGAAATGTACTCAAATAACATTTTGGGATGGGATCAACATCCTCATGGCATAAGAGGTTGATTAAGAAATGTAAAAGAAATAAGGAATATACAACCATCATGAGAGTGATGCTCCTTGAGTGATCACCCTCCTTTATTTGTATGTGATAGAAATGATGTGTCTTGGTTGCACCCCTTGGATCATTTTAATTGTGTCATCTATGGTCTTTCCATCACTCAACAACTTCTGTGAGATTTCATGGGAAGTTTCTCTTAATCCACCCCTTAGATTTGAAGAAACATGTTGTCATAATTCCATAAAAAAGTGGGGTAATCTCCAGGATCATATTAATATATCATCTAGTATAGGTGAATGTGTAAACGTAAATGGGTAAAAGGGCCCAACTATGTGGATCCAAAACCACATATTGGTTTTATGAACCTTACAAACATTTAATTAAGAATGTGGATTGATACTTTCCCACTATGAACTAAAAACTAGTAAATGAGGAATATAGACAAAGCAGTTTCCTTGAACTCAACTTCTATTACTGTCAAGAAGGTAGCAACAATGTGTGTGGGTGGGAAGATCATCCAGACAATGAGGGATGAGGCCAAGGTGTGCGTTATGATTTTTGATCGAGAGAGGGTGCCACTGTGCAATCTACCCATATATGAGTTTTACCACACTATAAGGAATGTGAATATCATGGAAAAGGCATTACAAATTATCTTAGCACCTCTGAGAGATTATCCTCACAAGGAATTAATAGCCAAGTACAAGGAATGTTAGCTTCCTCATTCATATTCTGCATACACCTCAAAGAACATGAATTGAAAATTCTATTTCACATGGAGATACTCTCCACACCAAATATGGTAGGATCAATGAAAGAAGATGTGAAGAGGAATTTTATAGAAGAAATTTACTTGCTTTTGGAAAACATATAATTCAATTCATTGGGAGCTATGGACAAAGAAATTCTTATTGAATTCACAGATGGAGTCATTAAATCCAAGTACAAACATTGTGCCTGGGATAATTGATAAAATCTATAAGTGCATGGATTTCCTTGAGCCTAATATGTCAATGTCTACTGTGAATGAGTTGATGTCTACTGTGGAGGGCTACCAAGTGACATTCTCACAAAAGCTACCTAGCAATGATAAGACCTTGGATGACATAATGGAAATGATATAAGGAATGCAACCCTAGATAAACATTTCTATCACTAGCAAATAAAAGAGGGTGAGTACTTTGAGAACTTAACTCTCATGATGGATGTAGATTCATTGCTTCTTTTGTGTTTTTTAATCATCTTATTGTGCCACAAGGATAATGATCCCAACCCATATGTTGATTTGAGTATGCTTTAAGTCTATATAAAGTGGGACATGGCAGTCCTCTATTTGGATGAAACTTTGCTATGATAAAATATTTTATGAGAAAACCATTCCCTAAGGTATTTTTTATTATTTTTTTATTTTAAAAATTTCATGACAATGTATGCATTATAAATCTACTTTACTAGACTTTTACTAGAAAATAATAGTTTTTGTAAACGCTCATTTGTTTTGATACTTGCTACTTGCAAGCAAGTTGGGTAAAAATGAGGGCATGCATTTTGTCACATATGATCCTAAGATGAAGAAATTTCCTTTGGTTCCATGGAAAACAACTCGTAGGGTTTCGTCAAGTGCAGTCAACACAACCATTATACCTAGTAAAACACATATTTACTGAATAAATTTTCCCAGATTGCTAAAACGCAATTTCTTCCATGATCTTGGCCATGAGGAAGGTCAAATTTATCAAGAGGGGAGCTTAGAATAGTTTCTTGTTAGCTACAAAGACAAAATCTAGTAGTTTGTTTCAAAACATGCATATAAAGGCAAATCTACTAAAGCTTGCCAAATAACTTTTAATTTTCAAAATCTTAAGTTTTTCTTGTAAGCTTAGCACTTAGAAACTTCATCATTGAAGATCTGATTTTAGCTTATTTATCAATAATACATGTAGACTTTGTTAGTTTTCACTGATTGGTAGCTTTAGTGTGCAAGCTAAGGTGTGTAGGGCCCCACAGTCTCAACATGTGCACTTGTTCCCATTTGTTGTCCATAACTGTAGATGTTGTTACATATTTTCATGTGTTTTCCTTTTATGTTTATACATATTTGTGCAACAAAACCTTTGATTTTGTGAAATTTCAAGTATCTTGTTCATATCATCATTTTCATGCTTTTTCTTGTCTACATTTGTGCATAATCCTCTATTTTAAGTTATCAACTTTATTGATTTATTAGATATCATAGCTTTGTTGTTGTTCATGAACAAATTGAGTCTTTTTGTCTTGGATAAGTTAATGGTATTGAAGACAAGCTTATTGATAAGCTAGGAGTGCCCATCAATTGGTAGAGGCCCTGATGCCTCCATAATTTATCAAATTAATTTTACATCAAACCATTATAGATCTTGCTTTCATATATTAGGAAATGTCTTGAGAAACAAACTTATTGATGGGTTGGGTAAAAGGTTATGAGTGTCCATGCATTATGAAAAAGGCCTAATGCATGCCAATCCACCAAACTAGACTTGCTCAAGCATTCTTTCCATTTTTGAATATGTATTTTTATTTCAATACTTGAAATCAACCATGATAGATAAGTAAAAGATTAAGGAATTAACCATTGTAGGCCTTTGAATCCAAAGAAACTACAACTTGTGGGACATTGATGCATGCTTGATCTTCAAAAAGATTTTAAGTAGTGTGCTTTTACTTTCAAGAAGTGTGCCTTTACATTCAAGAAGTGTGATTAAGTTATTTTAGTTGTTTAAATTGTTAAATCATAGGTTCATGCTCTTGATTTTGCTAATTTAGAGTTTTAAATTTGCATACTAGTTAACTTAAACGACTTAGCTCTAATTAGTAGGACAAATAATCATTTTCCGTCTCTTAACACGATAACAAGTCTAAGTCTGCTTCTCTATATACATTCCTATGCTTCTAATTTTATGAACGATTGCATTGATTAAATTATCATGTCGTAATTTATGCCCATAAATTAGCTTGACATGGCATTCTGGAATTGGAAAATGAAATTTCATTGTTTGTCCTCAAACAAGGTTTTGAAATTCTCAAAGAAGCCTTCATCCATGCTTTACTTTTTTCCTTCCCGTGTAGAAGCTTTGACATGACTATTGCAAGAGTCATACTTGGATTTGTCTCCTTTATTTTTCTCAGACATAGGGTATACAATTCATCATGATAATATAAATAACATAATTAAGGATGCGACATAAAGTGAGAAACATTTCTTATATCGCATGCATGCAATCATTTCATTGTTCCTCAAAATGCTAGGTGAAATGGAGGTTCCAAGCTTAATGCACTTCACAAAATTCATAGCCTACTAGACTGGTGCATGGTTGCAAAGATGTGTGGTATTTTCTTTTGATTCACTTGTTCAACTAAACCTTTGATTAATGCATAAAATGTGGGGTTGTTAGCAAGGACAAGGATTAAGTTAAAATCCTTCTCCATTTTAATAACATGTAGTTTAACAATCCTAATGTACTGTGTATAGTGAACACATGGGGAACACAAGATTATCTTGTTATGGGGGCAAAAATTAAAGGAAACCATAGAAAAATAAGTGAAACCAATAAAGGCTATGCTAAATTTAATGTCTATTTTATGGTGTTTGGAAAGCAATTGAAGCAAGTGAAAAGGCCAATGCATGAACAAAAAAAATATATGATTGTGTACCTCTCACCAGGGGGAATTCACAAATTCCACAAAGAATATGTTGACAGAGTTGAGTGGTTACAAGTGCATAATTTATATTCTAACGTTGGTAAAGGAAAAACTAACACGAAAACTAAGATAGAATACTTTATAGACGTTATTTTTTAATTGTTATTTGCCTTTTGAGAAACCCAAGATGTTGTAAAGAGATTCAAAGGAGTTTTTATTAAACTTATTTGACCACAAGGTATGAGATTTTCAACATGTATCTATTTTTTAAAGGAAGTGTTCAATGGAATATATGAACAAGACAAAGAATTTAATAAAACAAAAAGTCTTTTAAATTATACTATTTAGAGATAAAGTCAAATAGTTCTTTATGGATGAGTTCAATGGACAAATATGGGAATTTGATACGAGTGGAGAAGGAAAAAATTGTAAAATTATTATGTTAGGAACATCCAAATGACAGAGAAAATGAATTGATGCAACAACTAACCAAAAGTGCTAATGAAAACTAGAAGAAAGTAACTGAAGTTGTTAATGAATAAAGACACTACATAATAGAAGCTACAATTGTTCAAATTTGGAAAACCAAAAATTTTTTACGTCAAGAACAACAAATGAGTGATTATGTCAAACAACTTCAAAAGATGTTCAGGTCATAAATCGAACCAATAAAAAAAGTGAATTGTTATTTTTTTACTAAGGATTCTTGGAATATGATAAGGATAAATCCCAGGAAATTGATGCATTTAGATTTGTTTATGAAGAATGTGGGTTTGTCTACAAAAAATATGCATATTACAAACCTACAGTATGAGCAAAATGATGAGAAATTATTAGAAGAAAAAGTTAGGTCCAACAACTTTGGTACATACCCTATTAAGTGGAAGAATCTATAGGAAGACAAAGACACTTGGGAACAAATGACTTATCCCAAGTCTTTCATCCTTGCCAGTGTTTTATGGTCAAATCATTTCAAGTAGAGGTGAATTGTAATAAATCTAATACAATTATATTATATTTATTTTAATAACCAATGATCAACATACCCATACAAAGGGTTGCACCCCAAATATTATGTGAGTATAAATTGTTTCCTTTGGTCGTTGTGATCATCATGTCATGAAATAATAAAAATATTATTCATTTGATTGTTATAATTGGGTATATGTTCTCATGTAAAGGACTACCATGTCTCGCTTAATGTGACTTATATGTCTCATTCCAATGAGGGAGAGTTGCCTTCACCTAACCCATATATTTGGTATTTGTTGAAGTTCCCTGGTGGTAACATAGCTTGGTTTGAGGGTGGCCACATGTAGAAAGATTGATGTGCAATATAGCTTATGGTTGGTTGGAAAAGGCGCATTCTCGAGTTAGTTGGCTACGTTAAATTTGAAATAAATTTCATTTGGTTTATGACATTTTGTGTGCATGCACACACGCGTATTGCCTCTTTGGTTACAACACAAAATGTTCATGTTGTAACAAATATCGTGGATGAGTAACTTTTTAAATAGAATTGTAGTAATTTCATGCTGAGTTGAATTATAGAGATGAATGATTTTTTTATTCATTTATTGAATTGGTATGTTGAAGTATTGGATCCTACAAGGAGCATGATACTTAGTATCGAGATAGATTGCATGGCAAAGATGTATGAAATATGGCAATAATGAAAGTCGGCAATGAAGATTGCATCGATTGTTGTAGAAAGAACCAAACATTACAAAGAGGAAGCTCATGCTTATGCAATTTGGGTTTTTTGATGAAACATATTTGGATATAGAAGTAGCATGATACAAGCTCAAATTATTCTTGTTGAAAATGTAATAGTGTTTGATACTTGTGAAATAGTTTTTTTGTCTAGGAAGGACAAATGGTGGTTGCTAAGTTGGAAAGTTTAGAAAAAGGATATTATCAGGGCATGAGGACCTTATGGCATTCCATGCTCATCATTGTGATGAGCTACATTTGATTGGAGAAAATAGGGGGACTCTTTATCTACAAGACTTAATGAGTTACAATACTCTTCCATTGTCAAGAAGCCTTCGTAAAGCATAGATGACTCGAGAGGATATGTAACAAAGAAGGAGATGCTTGGGCTTAGAGGGTGAGTGACTACAATGAAGAGGAGGCTTGAGTAAATAACAT
>APFE030164339.1:140562-166583 GCA_000404065.3 Pinus taeda | reverse complement strand
GCGAGTTTAATTAACTGAAGTAGCGTATACAATTTGGTTTTTGAAAAGGATTATTTGACTTGATAATACTGATTCACCCCCCCTCTCAGTATTATTTCCAACAATGCACCCAAAGTGATGCTTTGGATTTGAAATTGGCCACTAAGAATACCAGTAAGGCAACTTGAGCCCCTGTGAAAGACAGATAGGCCCAAAATTCCATAGATTGCCACGAATTCCATAGTTGTTATGATCGACGCCAGACGTTATATTGAGACACAATAATATTTCATGTAATGTAAGTCAGACCAATATATTACTTCCCATATATATTCAGTGCATTGAGTGCAAATATTTGCAACTAGAATGCCCAAGATGGATCGTCCTCCCACCTAGTCCATAGGTAGTTCCCTCTGATAGTTAATACCTATGCATACACATAAAATTGGCTAAGAAACAACAAGGATTAGGACCAACCTGGAGGTCGAAGACATCAATAGAGGAAGAGGGCACAACAAACATTTTGTGGCTCCACAGAACCTACTAGAATCTACAACATTTCCCCTAATTTCCCATCACGAATGCGCCCCTTGAAATGGAAACCCATAACATTCTATTTTTCTACATCCACTTCAATTTACATTGCTTCTCCCAAATCCCATATGATCCCAGAGTTAATGTTGCATACAGGTTCATAATGGCCTCGCCTTCCACTATAATCATCATGTGATGTAAGGGTATAATGGCATAATGAAATCATGTCCTTTGTCCTATGTATCATATGTGAGGAGAGTGTAATCATTGGTCTTTTGCATGTGTCAAATTAATTCTAGTCACCATGACAACCATCAGATCACCTACCCAATTTTTAATTTGGAATGCTTCCTAATGACTAAGTTGATCCATATTAGGATTAATTTTTTTTTTTTTTGAATAAATAACCTTTACCATTTTAATTATGGAAAAGATCACCATCCCAAATCACCATTGACCTTTAAATTCTCTGCTTGAAGATGGCAGACTTGATTAACCCATTTTTTCACTTCTTCATTTTGAGTTCCAAAGATATGGAAGAACCTTTTTGTGAGATCTATTTAAGGAGTCCCCTTATTCATTTTAATAGTGTCCTCAACTACTTATATCAAGATGATGTTCCGTTGATAAGTATTGTATGGTAACAATTGAGTTTCCAAACATTCAAATATTGGACACCTATGAATCTTTGACCAAGATCTGACCTTGCAGCAGACATGCATTTATGCTTGATGTTAGAAAATTATATATTATAGAGCAATGGAATGCATAAAATATATTGCATAAATATAAACACAAAAAACACATAAAACAAGAGAGACAGATATACATGGTTCACCCAATTTGGGCTATGTCCACGGAGAAACAATTAGTCCTTCCTTTTATATTATCCATCAAACTGAAGAGATACAACCTACAACAGATCCACTGTAATTCCCTTTTCACTCTCACACAATATCCTCTCTCTTTCTCACTCAGAATACATATGTACATAGATGCAATACAATTCCCTCATATATAGCGAGGGGTTGCCTTCTAGGGCAAAAAACCCTAAATTAAACATAACTTATACTGTCAGATTTCCGCCTAATGAACGACCTAGATTGACTACGAAATTACAACATTTTACAAGGCAATTTTACATCTATTTTTAGCTTCGGGGGCGTTGCTCCCGATCCCCCACCAAGGGCGGGGGAGGGGGCTCCCAAAGATCGTAGCCCCCCCCCTAGACCCCCCTTGCAGTGCAAATATTACGGGTGCCGTTGCCGCCACATTACAAACTGGGGTCCAATGTGGTGATACCTTTGAATAAAGAAGATAATCAGGCTCCACACCCAACAATCTCCCACTTCGAGATTGATTATAGCAACTCCACCGCTGCTTCATTTGTTGGACAATGACTCCACTTTGGACCTGGATGTTTCTCATCTTCTTCATCATACTTGAAGACCAATTGAAATTGAGTAGAATCTTAGTTTCTCCCTGGTTACAACTTTTGTTAACATATCTGCATGATTCTGGCTAATGTGTATCTTTTCCAGCTTCAACTGTCCATCTTCCAACACTAACCGTATGAAATGGTACTTGGGTTGTATATGTTTAGTCTTGGAATGAAATGCAGAGTTCTTTGCAAGATGTATGGCACTCTGGCTGTCACTGTATAACCTGCCCAACTTCTGCTTCTTACCCAATTCATCCATAAACCTTTGTAACCAAATCATTTCTTTACTAGCCTCTGTAGCAACAACATACTTTTCTTTCGTTTTTCAGAGTGCAATAACACTTTGCAGTTTTGAAACCCAATTGACAGTTGTTCTATCTACAGTAAACACATACCTTGTTGTGCTCCTCCTGTTATCTCTATCACCCACCATGTCTGCATCAACATATCCCTTTAGAGCAATGTTTGAACCACCAAATCATAATTCTTTATTTGTGGTACCTCTCAAATACCTGAGAATCCAATTCACTGCCATCCAATGTTCTATTCCTGGATTATTCATGTACCTTCTTACAACTCCCACTGCATGTGCAGTATCAGGCCTTGTGTAGACCATTGCATACCTTAAGCTTCCAACTGCTGATGCATATGGAACTTTAGACATATAAGCCATTTCTTCCTGAGTCTTGGGACACACCTCCTTACTTAGTTTGAAATGGCTAGCCAAAGGTATACTAACTGGTTTTGCATTTTTCATATTAAATCTTTTCAACACCTTTTCTATGTACTCACTCTGAGACAATGCTAATTTTCGATTCTTCTTGTCTCTAGTTACTCTCATACCAAGGATTTGTTTTGCAGCACCCAAATCCTTCATTGCAAATGAGTTCGCCAATTTTCTTTTGAGCACATTTATTTCCTACATGTTAGAACCTGCAACAAGCATGTCATCTACATATAATAAAATTATAATATAGCTACCATCATTTTGCCTTTTGAGATCAACATAAAGATCAAAGTGACATCTAGTATAACCTTGTTTAGACATAAACCTGTCAAATTTTAGATAACACTGCCTTGGAGCCTGTTTTAAGCCATCCGAGCTCTTCTTCAACCTGCACACTAGTTTCTCCTTCCCTTTTACCTCATATCCTTGTGGCTACTGCATATATATCTCTTCCTCCAAATCCCCATGGAGAAATGTTGTCTTTACATTTAACTACTCAAGATGCAAATCTTCAGCTGCTACTAGACTTAAAATAGTTTTGATTGAAGTCATTTTAACAACAGGGGAAATATCTCATCAAAATCTATACCCTTTTTCTATGCAAACCCCTTCACCACAAGTCTAGCTTTATACCTTTTTCTACCTTCAACCTGTAAACCCATTTATTATGCAATGTTGTTTTACCTGCAGGCAACCTGACTAAGTCCCAAGTCTGGTTATGTGCTAAGGAGTCCATCTCTTCTTTCATGGCTTGCTCCCACTTCTTCCTGGTTTCTACCTATACTACTTCTTCATAACATTCTGGTTCACCAAAGTCAGTCAACAATACATAATATAATGAAGGAGAGTATCGTTCAGGGTGTCTACCTATCCTAGTAGATCTTCTATCACCATTTTCAAGCATTTGAGGTGCTCATTGCTATTGTGGTTGTTGTTTTTGTTCTGGCTATTGATCATTATGATTTTCAAGCACCTTCACTTTTTCTGTGATCTCATCAACCACTGTGTATTCTCTGTTTTCTTTTTCTTGTTTCTTTTCCTGCAATTGATCCTTATACAAAACCTTTTCATTGAATATGACATCTTTGCTCCTAATGATTTTGTGTTTTTCATAATCATAAAAGCGATAACCAAAATCATTAACACCATATCCAATAAAGGTACATTTCTTTGATTTTTCCTCAAGCTTTGTTCTATTTTATTTATTAATGTGGACGAAGGCTTCACAACCAAAAGTCTTTAAAAACTGAGTAGTTTACCTTTTTACATGTCCATGTCTCCTCTGGAATACCACTATCCAAGGAAATTGAAGGATCTTTGTTTATTAGATAAACAACAATATCTACAACATCTGCCCAAAATTGTAAAGGAAATCCTACATGCAATCTCATGCACCTTGCACGCTCTATGATTGTCCTGTTCATCATTTCTGACAGACCATTTTATTGTGGTGTTCCTGGAACTATCTTCTCTCTGCCAATTCCATTCTTTGAACAATACCTATCAAACTCTTTGCTGCAATATTCACCTCCATTATCTGATTTGAGACACTTCAACATTTTTCCTGTGTCATTTTCAGCCAAAGCTTTCCATTTCTTGAAAGTATCAAATACATCAGATTTATTTTGAATACAATAAATCCAAGTCTTTCTAGTTGCATCATCAATAAAAGTAACAATAACGAGAGCCAGCGAGAGATGAGACCTGAGTAGGTCTCCATACACCTGTATGCACAAGCTCTAATTTTCGCTCTTCTTTTCTTTCCAAACTTTGAGGAATCTGACTTTCTTATGTTTTCCATAAACACAATTCTCACAGAATTTTAAATCAACATGCTTCAAACCTGGCAACAAATTTCTTGAGTGAAGAATCTGCATCCCCTTCTCACTCATGTGCCCAAGCCTATGATGCCACAACGTCGTATCTTCTCCTGTAGAGGTTAAAGCATTAACAGAATTATAAATACCATTGCATAAATACAATGTACCAACCTTTTCTCCTTTTGCTATTACTAAGACTCCTTTAGTGACCTTCCAGGTTTTATCTGTAAAAGTTGTTACACAACATTCACCTCCCAACTACCTTGTTGAAATTAGATTTTTCTTTAGATCTGGAGCATGCCTTACCTCCTTCAACAACCATTGATTTCCATTCTACTGTTTTATGAAAAATATACCCATTCCAAATATTTTATAGGGTTTATCATCACCCAATCAAACCTGTCCAAAATCTCCTTGAGCATAATCATGAAAATGTTTCATATTAGGTGTGGCATGGAATGAGGCCCTTGCATCTACCACCCATGCATCAATAATATTTTCTAATGAAAGAATCAAAGCATCTTGTAATAAATCACATGTCACATTCGCTTCATGATTGTTTTCTTGTTGCATTTCTCCTTTTTTTCGCTTCCGAGACTTGCAGTCTTTCTTCAGGTGTCCTTTCTTCCCGCATTTCTAGCACACTATCCCCAATATAAACTTAGATATGCCTTTCCTTGACTTATTGTGATATCCTGGACTCTTTCCTCTTTCCATTTTTCTTCCCCTAGTCTCTACAGTCAAAGCATTACCTAATGTCTCACCAGAGCTTTTCCATTGCATTTTCTCGCTAAGGATTGCATCGACAACATCATCAAACTTTAAAGTAATAGATACAGAGACCGAGTTACTAATGGCCATAATTAAACCATTCCAACATTCTGGCAATGAGTACAAAAATAAAAGAGCCCTAACTTCATCATCAAAAGTTACCCCTACAGAACTTAACTGACTGGTAACTGTATTAAATTCATTTAAATGATCAACAACAGATCCACCTTCTGACATCTTCATATTAAATAAATGCTTCATAAGAAATACCTTATTTGAGACCGAGGGTTTTTCATATAATTGGCCAATGCCGACATTAAACCCTCTGCTATCGTTTCCTTTGAAATATTAAACGCTATCGATGCCGCTAGGCACAGCTGTATTGTTCCAAGTGCCTTTCTGTCGAGAATATCCCATTTTGTGTATATCATTCTCATTAGCTTCCTTTCCTTTCCGCTCAATGGTAGGTATAGATCTCTCTGGTACAAATAATCTTCCAACTGCATCTTCCACAACTGGTAGTTTTGGCCTTTAAATTTTTCGACCCTAAACCTACCATCTTCCAGTATTTCTCCCACTCGAACCAGGAACCCTTATCTCCTACAAGTTTATTAGACAAATAGACCTTCATCTTTGATACCAGTTGTTAGAAAATTATATATTACAGAGCAATGGAATGCGTAAAATATATTGTAGAAATATAAACACAGAAAACACATAAAACAAGAGAGACACAGATATACATGGTTCACCCAATTTGGACTACATCCATGGAGAAACAACCAGTCCTTCCTTTTATATTATCCAACAAACTGAAGAGATACAACCTACAACAGATTCGCTGTAATTCCCTCTTTGCTCTCACACAATCTTCTCTCTCTTTCTCAATCAGAATACATATCTACATAGAGGCAATATAATTCCCTCATATATAGCGAGGGGTTGCCTTCTAGGGAAAAAACCCTAAATTAAACATAACTTCTACTATTATATCTTCGCCTAATGAATGACCAAGATTGACTATGAAATTACAACATTTTACAAGGCAATTTTACATATACTTTTAGCTTCAGGGGCGCTGCCCCCCATCCCTCATTGGGGGGAACTCCCAAAGATCACAGCCACCCCCCCTGGACCCCCCTTGTAGCGCAAATATTACAGGCAACGTTGCCGCTAGATTAGGAACTGGGGTCCAATGCAGTGATACATCTGAATAAAGAAGATAATCAGGCTCCACACCCAACACTTGATAATTTGTCATTGAGCCAAGTCCCCATGCAAACCTTTTGACCAAATTTCCTTTGGAATTAAAAAACATACATGTAAAAATAAAATACTTTATATATTAATTATTAAATTTTAAACTTGTTGATTTTAATATTTCTTTTAAAAAATCAATTTAATTATAATAGAATAAAAATATTTTCAAATGCCTCTTCTGAGAATTTTCATTCAGAATTTTAAAGCAACATTTAATCAAGTAATTTGGTATCATATGCAAAAATAAAGTGGAATTTTGATTCTTAAGTTCTAAAAATAAATAGGGTAATTAAAGAAAGAATCTATATATATAAGAGGATATTTTAAATTTAAATAATTAAATTAAAATCTCTATTGGGGTGAGTGTCGAGGCAGATGGTAAGACAAGGGGCATTACTCCACACACATGCCGTAGTAGGAATGAATAGGGTGGTTAGTAAATGGGCCTTAAGAACAGGTTTGGAGAACATTCTCATTGCAGGCATTATTATAAGGAATAAGGGATATGGAGGCAAGGCGAGGTTGGCGAGACCATAGATGAAATTTGTAGACACGAGATCTTCTGTGCAGGCTGAGGAGAGTCTCCTCTACTCCAATTTAAGGCTATCTCAAGTAGGGGAGGCTCTGACAGGAGCTCCAACAACATTCAGAACTGCATGTTCTCCTAGAATTTGAAGCACAACCGTCAGTTGGGACCCTGGTGTGAAGCAAGAAAGGTAACGAGAGGAGTGGGAATATCTGTAGGTAGCAAGATTTTCTCCTGGGTCTGGTAGGGAGGAAGAATGGGTCTACAATAAATTGTAGGAACATGCTCGCATTGCCTTTGATTTGGTAGGCGATTCTTAACTCTTGCTTATATTTCCTTTGGGTCATGTTGAATTTCACTTATTTTATCCATGCACATCCTGAAATCTTGGTAAGCCACCCTGCTCATTTGTTGTATTAACAGTTGTTATGCGTAATGACTCATCAGTCAGTCGGCCCGCTAGAGGTAGAGAAGATCTATTAACCCAAATTTCTTGGTGCTGATATGGTGTCATTGTTGGAACATTCCAAATCCTTCTCATTGGTGGTGGTATCTATTTCTAAAACTAGTGTGTATTCCCTTGTCAGTAGATTGGTGGAGGGACACTGGGTTTTGGGGTGGGGGGTTGGAGATTGCATAGTTTGTCCATGTGGGAAGTGTCTATCGGAGAATTGAGCCAGGGTGCCAACAATATCATAATGATGCACTAGCGAGGTCATCCACAAGGAGGAGGAGGCCACCTGGGCAGAGGGATCCATGAGGAGAATGGGGAGTTGGTATCCCCTCGTAGAGACTTACCTAGTCGATTGGATCTTCCAACTCCTTTCAAATCCATTGAGGCGAAAATTGATATCCTCCAACACTCTGCAGACCAAATTTTCCAAATCAAGCATGGGGATCACACAAACTTGGTCAGATTTCTTGCAGATATACTTCACAATCAAAGACGTATTTTGGATCGCCAGGCTTCCCTTTGGAGGGCTCAATGATAGCTTTAAGATCACATGAATGGTTTTGTATCCCACATGGCTCATGTGGAATCACACATTCATGAAGCTTTCCACTGCCCAGATGACAAAGATAGAGCTCCAGAGGCAAATTCCCCCAAACCAATTCAATTGTAAGGATGAATATTGGTTTTGTGTATTTTTTGGATATATTTTTTGTACAGTGGGATGTGGACAGATCGATCCCTTTCTTTATTTAGTTGCTTTTTGTTTTTTTGTGCTTGTACTTAAAGGCTAACAAATCCAATAGAATTGAGGCCATTTTTTAATTTTCAAAAGGGCTTCCCAACAAAACATTATCATAGTGATGTGCTAGCGAGGCTATCCACAACGAGGAGGAGGCCACCTGGGCAAAGGGATCCATGAGGAGATGGGGAGTTGGTAGCCCCTTGTAGAGACTCACCTACTTGAGTGGATATTCCAACTCCTTTCAACTCCTTTGAGATGAACATTGATATTCTCCAACACTCTAAAGACCAAATTTTCCAAATCAAGCATGAGGATCTCACAAACTTAGTCGGATTTCTTGCAGATATACTTCACAGTCAAAGACATATTCTGGATCATCAGGTTTCCCTTTGGAGGGCTCAACGGAAGCTTCAGGATTGCATTAATGGTTTTGTATCCCACATTGATCATGTGGAATCACAAAGTCATGAAGCTTTCCATTGCCCAAACCAATTCAATTGTAATGATGAATATTGGTTTTGTGTATTTTTTGGATAGATTTTCTGCACGATGGGATGAGGACAGATCGAGTTCTTGCTTTACTGAGTTTCTTTTTGTTTTGATGTGCTTGTACTTAAAGGCCAACAAATCCAATCAAAGTGTGGCCATTTTTTATTTTCATATGGGCTTCCCACGATGTATCTTTTCATATATATATATATATATAGATATAGATATAGATATAGATATAGATATTATCTATATATATATATATATATATATATATATATATATATATATATATATATATAGATCTATATCTATATTATATATATATATATATATATATCTATATATATATATATATATATATATATATATATATATATATATATATTATATATATATATATATATATATATATATATATAATTATATATATATATATCGAGAGAGAGAGCAAATAAAATAGATGAAATTTAAATAAATAAATTTTAATTTAAATTATAAAGAAAAGAAATAAAATAGATGTTAATGACGTAATGTTATAAATAAATTTAAAAAATATTAAAATATTTAAAATTAAAAATTTTAACAATTCAATTTCATCATTTCACCTATGTAAAATTATAATTTATTAAATTTTTATTAGAAAAATGAAAAAAAAATCAATTTATTAACCATTTAGCTATGAATTTATTAATCATTTATTATGACGAAAGGTTACTCAATTTACAAATCAATATAGCCCTTTTAATCATAAATTACTATATTTTAATATAAATAATTAGATAACAACAAATAAAATTGAATTCATCTATTAATCATGTCAAGGGGCACTCTCCAACCCATTATGGAAGAGATGTTGTAAGGTTATGTTATGTTGTGTTATGTAAATATTTTGACTCAGTCAAATTACATAAAAATAAAAATAAAATAAAATTATTAAAATTATTAATATTAATTATAATTATTAATTATTAATAATTAAACTAGTCTAGATCTATCTTAACTTCAGATCTATCAAGTGTTAAGCGACATCAAATCTCTCAAGTGCAAACCTTTTCTCAAGTTTTGCACTAAAAAAAATGGTTTGTACCTTGAGAGATTTGATCCCTCTCGGTGCTTGATAGATTCAGAGTTAAGATGGATCTAGGTTGGTTTAATGATTAATGTATTCATTGATGAATACATTGCATATCCATTTCACTTCATTTGAGGAGAATCCTACTCGCATGAAGTGGGTAAATAAGCTATGATGGTAACAAATACTAGTAGGGAATGGGAATCATAAATTTCTACAAACATTAAAAATACATTAAAAATGAATTCCACATCATTTTTTGTTGTAATTTTATACTTGACTACAAGATTTATTATGTAAGGTAGTGTGTAGAAAATCCAATTTTTTTGGAATGGTAACTGTGAAGATGTTGAGTAGGTATTGTGAGTGCAAGGGGATCGTATTTTATCCCATGGGAATTTGAGAATTGACTTTCAAATACCACTTAGACAGCAGAACGCATAACTAGGCGGAATCTTATGCCATCCTTTGAAGAATCAAGCCTTGCAATGTTCCTAAATGTGGGATTTTTTAATGTCTTTGAGGATTCATCTATCATCATCCACTTCATGAAGATTAACAAACCCACAATTTTCATCAAAATCATTTCAATAATTATTGATTTTTGTGTAGCATCGAGAGATATTCCTGCATGTCAAAGAGGTCTCTAAGTCGGCTTAGGGAAATTAAAATAAAAAATTATTTTTGGGGCGCCAAGTCAACCCAACTCATGAAAGGGTGTGTCTCTTTTGTTACAGGTCATTTGGTCACATGTATCCAATATTAGGCCTAAAGAACAGATCAATCAACATCCATAGACACTTTTCCATAATCCCTTTGCAAAACCCTAACCATCATTTCTCCAAAAAGTTTGAGTTTCTAGGTCTATCTACTAAAAGATCATATTTTTAGTCTCAATGCACCCTATGTTCTTGTCCACCAGCATTGGGTGCAAGTTGCATACCTGAGCATTAGCGTTGACTAGAGCATGTTTCTCCATTTTGCAGGTACATTGATTCCTGAAATTCAAGAAAATTAAAAAATAATTTCGAATCTTCCCCTTCTAGAAGCTTCTAAGGTGGTTTTAACCATTTACTGTGGATATAGATCTCAAATTCCTATCTGATACTATCTTGGAGACCTTATCTCTTATCTCTTGAGATTATCCTCTCCCATAAGTGGATCTCAAGCCTAGATTGGTAAATCCTAAAATACCATGTTTACCTTATAAATTTACTACCTCCCATGTAGTCTGGGTTGGCTTTTGGAGATTTCTAATGCCCTCATGTTGCGGCTTTGAGCTTAAGGAATCATCATCCATTTGAATTAGGGTTAAGTGTGAAGGTTTTCTTTGTTACAAGGAAGGACAAGTCAAGTGGGGAGACACATCTACAAAGTCGGCTTCTATATATGGTTGTAACTCTCGCCTTTATTTGTTAATACAAAAATCATCTTGTTTTCCTATACTTGTGTTAAGTTTATGCTCCTGTATTTCAATGCCATGTTGAATCATTAAATAAAGATATTATATTATGATATGTGGATATTGTAGTTCCTTTTCTTTTTTAAGTCATTGTTGCAGGTTCCATTTATAACACGTGGAGCTAGGATTGGAGCTTACAAGCAAAGAGGAGATAAGGACTTGCTATGAATTCCAGGTAGGTTTCTTTTCAATATTCCGATCTCTCTAAGGAAAACATTGATTCCTTTTGTCCTCCGCTGTTCTAGATCAGACCATTAGATCTAGGGAATTTTTTTTCTTTTCTTTGTATAGCAGAAGTGAAAATTCCACATAACAAATCAATGAGTCCATTAGGGATCGATATTTCCCTTAGTGGTTTCCATGGCCTTAACATTTTTCCACCTCTCAAAGCAACCTTAATCTACTTATTCAGATAGTGATTGACCTTAGGAAAATATTTTTTATGCTTGGTACGTTATCTTGTGTCATGTTTTGACAAAAATAACCCCAACGCTTTCTTTGTTCCAAGAAAGGTTGTCCCAGTGCATATGTTTCTTCTTTTCACCTGCGCTATAGTGCACTGGTTCCTTTTTTTCACCTACGCTGATCCTATAGGATGCATAAATTTGCATTCCTTTTCCTTTCTCCTTGTTCTGCTGCAGTCCAAAAATTTTTCCTCGAGTCTCTAAGTTTGTTCTATCTCTAAAAACTCTCATTATGTTTTCTTTTGAATTTATTAGCCTTTGATGAGAATTTCTTTCGTTTTTTCTTTGTTCTTATCTATTAGGTTTTTGGTGAAATTTTTGCTTGATCGTTGATTGGCTTTAAGAAATCGATATTATAGTCATATTTTTTGTGATTCTTTTATCAGTGATCTAGTTGTGTCTTAGTTTTCATTGCATTTGAAGATTAAGAGGAAATAAAAGAAATTTTTTATTATTTGCATCATATAAGGTTTTTGAATTTAAATTTTAACAATTGCATTAAAAAGGTCTACTTAGGAATTTTTTTTTGTTGCATTATTTTGTGTTGCATTACCCTTTACTTCTTTCCTCCCATAGATATATTTTCATTGAAAATAAAAGAGTTCTTATTATCACGCTAGATTGCATTGTAGGGAATTCATGTTAACTTGTGGTGAGCCTTGAAACTCAAACATAATCAAAGATCAACTCTAAAATTTACTCAATCAATATAAGGAGAATTTGGAACATTAACACAAACATATAGAGGTCTAGGCTAGAGATGTGTTCCCATGCCTTTAAATGTAGGAGTTTATGTTCTTTGTCTGTGTTACATTTTGGAGGTAGTCGGTATTCCCTGTACTTAGGTGTATAGGATCATTCTCCACATACCTTCGGGTATATCAGATGGAGCTCCACGTAGGATAAGTATATCAAAGTGCTTCCTATCATATAGGATGAATTAGAAAACACTACTACAGAATACACTTCCATGTACCTTTGGGTATATTTTAGAGGCCCCTATAGGTTGCTATCCCAACATAGGTAACAATTTCTACCGCCTTGTATACTATGATACACCGAACACAAAGATTTCTTGCACATACTGGAAACAGTATTCCACAATTTATAATTTCTTGGTAAACCCTTTTCCCTAGTTACCCTTATTTTGATTTGTTTTTGTTGTTAATTTCTAAAATTTATTAACCCATCGTGGAAGAACAATCCCAACAACATCGTTGTTTGCATAGGATGCAAATATTTCCTCCTTTACCTCTTGAGGCAACACCTAGACATCAAAAGAAAAAAACATGCAAACTACCGAAACTGGTAGTTCAGAAGAATCCCCTTTTGGCATTACGTCTGAACACAATCAACCAAAATCCTCTCTTCCTATAAGTATTGAACCTGAGATTACATATTTATAATCTAGTGATTCTAATGCAATCGAAACTTAAAACATTGAAACTACAGTACTTGAGGTCATTGAACCTGAATTTCCAGATTTAGATATATTACAACCTGAGTTTATACAACCTGAGGAGACTTAGTTAAAACAAACTATTACTTCAGGTCCTTCTATTTCTCTTCCTCTGCCTTCGACCCAACCACAACCTATATATCTTGGTCCCGACGAAGAACAAATTCCACCTAGTCTCTTGAGTATTAAGGAAAACACTAAAGAAGAGTCTCGACCTTCATCACCTGTACATTTAAGAGGGGATCCTCTCTATCAAGGTCATAATTTTCCTACTCCTCATCCTCAAGTACAAGCTCCTTTTAATAAAACTCCTCGTTTCAATTAACCCCTTAATTTTTCTCGGCAAATCTCTTTCAGAAGTCTAACCATGACTGAGTCAACATTTGTTTCTCAACCCGTGTCTTCTATCATGAGTGATTCAACCGAAGTTACAACTACCTCCATATTTGTGACAATGCCAGAAACCCATTTGTATGGTGGTCCTTGATGCAGGAGCATCCGACTCAGAAATTCATTGTATTTTAGAGACATGGGGGGTCTTGTGTTTTCAAGGGAGTTGGTTCCATAAGAATTAAATTAATGTAATTACTAATGTTTTTGCGTGATTTTAATGAGAGATAGTTAGAATAAGAATTAATTTGATATTGTGAGGCATATTGTAAATTTTCTCGAATGTTGGAGAACATGAGAGAATTAGGACAATTGAGAGCTCATAGGGATTGATAGATTTGGAAATAAATTGCAAATCTTGAATTAGGAATTAATTGATGGAGTTGAGAGATTTTAGGATTTTGTTGAGTAGATGAAGGATCTGAAACCAGAATTGGTTTGAGAACCTTTAGTATAAAATGTAAGCCTCAAAGGCATGAAAAGAAAAAAAATAGGATAAAGAAATAAATTTGGATAGGAATAGATATGGGTTGATTGTAGCCTATGGGAAGATAGGGAATAGAGGTCACTGATGTTGGAAATTAGGCCAGAGAGAAGAACCTGTGTAAATACTTGTTTACAAATATAGAAATTCGATTTCAAAACTGTGTAAAGTACATATATGATTAAAATGTAATTATTTATAGGCAGAGTGTTTTTGCATATGACCCTGTATGGGTTATTGTTGTAGGGAAAGTAGCTTCTCCTTAGTAGGCCCAAGAAGTTTATGTAGGATTATGTTAATGGCTAAGCAAGAACGTTTATGCCAAAGTTGCATTTCATATGTTGAAGGAGGAAAGTGTGAAGGAGATTATAGATTAGGAAGCAGAAGCGGGGGAAGACTGTGTGAAAGAGAGTATAGGGTTCTTGTTCACCAGCTTTGTTCTTGATCCCTAAGTTTTGTTCCTGTCCTAGGAAATCATATCCTATTCTCAACTCCAACGTTCTCATGCATTCGACAAAACTAAAGAGAAATGAGCATATGGGTTCCAAGGAAAAGAACCTTGGTGTGCTCTGGTGTTCCCTTGATCCCACCCAGGTATTATAAGCAGCGCAAAAACTATGAATTTAATCCTTCCTTATCAAATGTGAAGACTGCTTTTAAGGGCATTACTGTTGAATAGATGGGGATAGGAAGGATAAGAGTAATGATCTCGAGACTGGGGACGTAGCTTAGTGTTTTAGGCTATGAACTATGGAATATTAACCTGAAAGGTCATCATTTTGGTATCATAGCTTAAGGTAATTGTTGGGTTTATGGATGGGTTTGTGACTGAATGATGAATAGGCGCGTTCATGGAAGGGAGCAGGTTATGAGAATCGAGAATATGATTATTATGCCGAGTGAGTTTGTTGCGGTAATAAGAATTTTTGATGCTATTTTGGCATGTCACCACTGGATTAAGCCACGGGTGTTACTAATAGACATGTAGTGTTGAGTGTTGTACAGATTGTGGAGGATCTACTATTGCGTATATCTATTTGAGATAGAATAAAGTGGTATAGTTGACGTGAGGAGCGACCAACATGTGGAGCGTGGTAGAAGCCAGGTTGCTTGGAACTTGGAGTGGTCCTACCATGGTAAGTGTCTTGAATGTTAAGTATGAAGATTATAGGTAGATCGGTGTCTGTAAACCCATCACTAGGTGGCTACTCAGAATTGCATCAAAGTTGGGGCATCATTGCAAAGAAGAAGCAGTTGTGTCGAGGTTACATCATTGATTTTCTAGAGCTGTGTCGAGGTTAAAGTGCATTGCCAAACTTGATTGACTTATGGAATGGTGTACTAAATTCCAAGATATTTGAATTAGTTGAGCTATGTAAAATACCATCTGTAGGAAGGACATGAAAGAAGCATGAAATGAATGGTCATTAGTCCGCTGGATGCGTTGGATGAGTTAACATCTCACCTCTTGTCTAATTTTAGCGAGAACATTATTCTACATTTACTCAACAACTTGATAATTAGGACTTAATTACTGTGATGATAGCCTCTTTTATATATCTATACGTGGCCAAAGATTAGGAATTAGATTGCATGGAGCAGATTTCCAAAGACAGTAAGTGGTATATCGCGTAGAAATAAAATGGTAAGTAGAAATTCTTGAGAGGTTGCGATAAAACGTGGAGGGGCTACATAGCACACCCAAAACAAGTTTTCTCACGTGCTTCCAAAATTTTATATGTCCTACAAGTTAGAGCGCGATTACACAATAACCGTTGGATGGGAAAATAAGATCAACGATGGAATTTATGAAGGCTTAAGGGAATTGATATAAGGGTTTCGGTCATTAATGTTATATTGTGATTGTGGTATTATTTTGTTGTGAAGTCCGCTGATTGAAATGCTTCAGATGTATACGTGGGCCCATAACCCACAAGTCCACGTGAGAATTGTGAAAAGTTGTAGCTTTATGCCAGGAAAGGTTCATATTAAGGGAAGAAATCACTGGTGTCAAAGGCCGAGTTGACTCATAAAGTTCAAGTGTACTTCGTTGATGCATTTTCTGGGCATATATATAATTCAAAGAACTAGGTCAATTTCACCTTGTTGACTGGGCACTCATACTATTCATTGTAGCTACGTGGATATTGTGCTCTGGAGTGTTGGAGCAACGATTTGTGAGAATATTTGAATGTGAGAAGTGTGGAAGAAGGTTTTCTGTGTGTGAGAAACAAGCCATTAAGGAGAGGGCCATTTGCAAGACTCCAAATTCCAGCTTGATGCATTTTGGTATAGGAGCTGAACTAGGAGATTCTGTGTGTAAAAGTTCTTTGAGATAAAATTAGAACAGAGTTATGTTTTGAAGTTGTGTATATAGGTGAATGGTAGAACAATATTAGACATAGATCTTGAAGGAGAGATAGTGTGCTTTATTTTATTTTGGTTTGAAGATTATGGTTGCAGAATTCAGATTGCAGACAAAGAGAGAGCATCTCAGCAAAAGAAAAGAAGCAGTAATGAGGGAAGCTGGTAATAATTTCTGAGTGAAAGAAGAGTGTGGCAGAACATTGAAGAATTCAGACAGAAGTTGGATAAAGGAAGAAAAGTAATTGTTTTCAAAGGTGTAGATGAGTTGAGAGAAGTGCTCAAAGAGGTTCTAGAGATAGAGAATCAGTGCTTGCCAAAAGACCAAGTCAAGAGGTGATAGCAGGGAGGACTTGCTGTTGCAGAGGCTTTCGTACAGCTCATAGTGAGTGAGTGAGGAACTCATGAAGATAGAGAATAATATGGCCACTAATATTCATAATAGAACTGTTGAGGAAGAACACAGTAGAAGAAAGGTGAAGAAAGAGGATTCCAAAGCAAATGGCATATGGAGATAGATGAATGACGAGGAATATGAGAGGGAGAAGGCTGATATAATAGTCCATCTTGAAGTACTGATGGAACTATTTCAGAGGAATGAGAAAGACCAGGGGTGTGGTTTTCTTATGAGAATAAAGATAAGGTGGAATAAACTACAGAAGAGGAAAGAGAAAATGAGGAATGCTCAACTAAAGGAAGAATTACTCAAAATAAATGAGTATTTGGAGGAAGACTTGAAGACTGAAACTTTAAGTGAGACCAAAAGGTCACATGATTTTAAATTTGATAATTTATTTATGTTTGTAGGTGAAACATGTGAAGAAGGACAATTTGCTGATATTATCGTAAAGGAAGAAGAAGACAGGCAGAATCTAAATTTTGTTCTGAAAGAAGATGAGACAGATAGGTCTCATGTAAATGCCCGTACATAGTTGGGGAAAAGTTTTACTTTTCAACATATTGCAAGGACTGAAAGTAGAGGAAGTTTGAATCACGATGATGGACAAAAGTAGGAAGAAGTAGGGGATATCAAGCAACCAAGTGAAGGACTTGAGGAGATTGAAGAGAAGACCATCAAAATTTTTTTGAGTCATGTAGAGGACTTGGAACAGTAGGAGGACTTGATGATTGAATCATCAAATGAGATCATGAGGTCTTGTGGTTTTAAAACTGACAAGTTGTGTGTGAATGTAGCTATTGCAGAAGACAAACCATCCTATGGAACTGTTTTGAGTGAAGTTGAAAGTTTCCAAGCAAAGTATGATGATGACTATCTTTCAAATGAAGATCAAGTTAAGTTCTTAAAACAGAAGGAGTTCATAAATTCCTTGCTTAGTGAAGGAAATATCTTTAGTGGAGATGAGACAGTTATGTCTTATGATAAGGAATTCGTTATTGGTAATGACAAAGAGAAATTGATTTTCTTAAATGGCCAAAGGAAGAGTGATGGATAGACATCTAAAACTATCACAAAGATGGAGGATCAAAATTTCATTTTGATCGAGAATGAAGAAGTAGTGTCACCAAGAAATTATACTTGTGACAAAGAAGAAGATAGTGAGGATTGTACAGAGCTTTTATGAGAAATCCCAATTGAAATGGAAAATTTATGGCATGAGTTAAGTCTTTTTGAGAAAAGGCTAGGAAACCAAAGAGTAAGTGTTTAGGTTGTAAAATCATAGCTGAATAACAATGAAGAAGTTCAATACAGTGGACAAGAATAGGAAGACATCATTGAAGCAGATGGTGTGGAAGAGAGACTTGCTGACAGTCTTGAGAATCCTTTAGGGAATTCTTTAGAGAGGTTGAATTAGCATACTGATGTGCTAACAGAGGAGAAAAAATCAGAGCGGCAAGTTGAATTGTTGCCAAAGGAAGAAGAGGCACAGAAGCCTTATGTTTTTTATTTTAACAATTGTTTTATGATTGTAGGTTTTGTTGCATATGCTGGAGAATATTTGGTACAAGAGAGCAGCCAAGTAAAGAAGAAAGAAGAAGATTCTATTGAAGTAGTTAATCCATGGAACAAAGATATTAGAATGCTGGAAAGTCAAGACTTGATGCAAGAAGAGGTAACCATGAAATAGAAAGAGCTTGAAGAGATGAAAAATGTGAAGGTGCCGAAGTTAGTGGACAACAACAACAATAACCTGAAGTAGAAAGAAAGAGATAGTAGTAAATGGTAGAGTATGTACCACCACAAGAATGTGATGGAGATGGAGATTTAAGAATTATGGCAATTAATGATGAAGCAGTCCAACTGGAGGAGATTGACAACAATAGGAAGAGTGATCAATAAAAAATTGAAACTAATTGACAAGGAGAGGAAGATGAAACAAAAGATAGTAGACATACAACAACAAAAAAGGAGAAGAGCATTTGGATAATTGCATACAAGAGTTTGGGATCTTGGAGGTTTTCTATCAACATATGAGGACACATGATCTAGAGATCATGAATGTTTTCAACCTTGGGAGTCTGATGCAAGAGCATGCAACTCAGAAATTTCATTGTATTTTAGTATACATGGGGGGTCTTGTGTTTTCAAGGGAGTCAGTTCCCTAGAAATTAAATTAATGTAATTACTAATGTTTTTGCGTGATTTTAATGAGAGATAGATATAATAAAAATTAATTTGATATTGTGAGGCATATTGTAAATGTTATCGAATGTTGGAGAACATGAGAGAATTAGGACAATTGAGAGGTCATATGGATTGATAGATTTGGAAATAAATTGCAAATCTTGAATTAGGAATTAATGGATGGAGTTGAGAGATTTTAGGATTTTATTGAGTAGATGGAGGATCTGAAGCCAGACTTGGTTTGAGAACCTTTGGTATAGAATGTAAGCCTCAAAGGCATGAAAAGAAAAAGAATAGGATAAAGAAATAAATTTG
The DNA here is from genome assembly GCA_000404065.3 of Pinus taeda. Lineage (NCBI taxonomy): Eukaryota > Viridiplantae > Streptophyta > Pinopsida > Pinales > Pinaceae > Pinus > Pinus taeda. Next base: position 147,243 of record APFE030164339.1, on the reverse strand, counting down.
GATAGGAATAGACAGGGTTTGATTGTAGCCTACGGGCATATAGGGAATAGAGGTCACAAATGTTGGAAATTAGGCCTGAGAGAAGAACCTGCGTAAATACTTGTTTACGAATATAGAAATTCGATTTCAAAACCGTGTGTAGTACATATATGATTAAAATGTAATTATTTATAGGTAGAGTGTTTTTTCATATGACCTTGTACGGGTTATTGTTATAGGGAAAGTGGCTTCTCCTCAGTAGGCCCAAGAAGTTTATGTAGCAGTCTGTGAATGGCTAAGCAAGAATGTTTATGCCAAAGTTTCATTTCAGTTGTTGAAGGAGGAAAGTGTGAAGGAGATGATAGATCAAGTAGCGGAAGGGGGGAAGACTACGTGAAACAGAGTATAGGGTTCCTGCTCACCAGTTCTGTTCATGATCCCTAAGTTCTGTTCTTGTCTTAGGAAATTATATCCTATTCTCAACTCCAACATTCTCATGCATTCGAAAAAACTGAAGAGAAATGAGCATATGGGTTCTAAGGCATAGAGCCTTGGTATGCTCTGGTGTTCCCTTGATCCCACCGAGGTATTATAAGGAGCGTAAAAACTTTGAAATTAATCCTTATCAAATGTGAAGACTGATTTTAAGGGCATTACTGTTGAATAGATGGGGATAGAAAGGATTAGAGTAACGATCTCAAGACTGGGGACGTAGCTTAGTGTTTTAGGCTACAAATTATGGAATATTGACCTAAAAGGTCATTGGTCCTTCTGTGCCACCTGGTTATTAGTCCTTATATGGAATTTTTTCTAGTGCAATGACCATTCCATGGACTTCTCCTTCTCCATCTTCATCTTGAATGTCATATGGAACCTTTGTGATGATCACCTCACAAATTGTTTCATCTTTTGTGCCCCAACAATATTTGGAGCAACAATATGGTCCAACTTTTAGTACACTGGGACATTTACAACAACCTCCTCCGCCCTATACTGGGTACCCTCTTCTTGGGGGAAGTTACTTCCATATACTCCCTATCCCCCACCAGGGGGGAAATATGTTGATGGAATGTTCCCTTTTCCTAATCAAATGAAACAAACTGGTGCTCCTACCTGTTTGGGTCCCCTTTCTATTGGTCCTCCCTTCTAGGAATGAGTGCTAATCCTTGGCACCCTACGTTTCCCATTCAACCCGGTTTTACCTTAACTCAATTAGCGACTTCTTAACCTGTTCCCAACGCACCTTGGGTTCCTACTTTTCAACCTATGCCTCCATCTACTCAAGTTATATCTCAAGTAAGTCAACCTATCTAGGTTGCATCCCACATGCAACATGTTCCAATGGTATCTAGGATGTCTCAAATCCCATCTAACAAACCTCCTCAAGGTGCCTTACAAACCCCATCTCTTGGTCAATCCACATTTCAAATGCAAGTACAAGAACATATACATGGCATGGCACAAGCACAAACCATTCAACCCCATGTAGGGATGTTAAAAAATCCCTCTGGGTAACCATATCAAGGTATTCCACAGAACATGTTAAAATCCCATTCACCAAATTCTTTATCAAGGTCTAAAAATTAAAACATAGTAATTTCAATATTATCAAGGTGTTTGTGGAACTGGAAATCCTAGTTATACTTATCCTAGTTATCAAAATCCTCCTTACTTAGGGATTCAAACACCTTTGGCCCAACCTATCCCATCATACCCAGGGTATCCTTCACCACAGGTTAATCTTCACCCTTAAGGTAAAACTTCCTAGGTATATTTTAATAGAAAATTATCATTTGTTGCAACTCTTGAGCTTCCAGATTTAACCCAGCTTACAAATTATCCCATTTGTCAACCTCCTTCATGGCTGACCATTCCTACAAAATTGTTGAGTGACATTCCCAAATTCAACGAAAATCCTAAATAAGACTTGTCTACTCATGTTACGACATATCATTTATGGTGTTCTTCAAACTCTTTAAATGATGATTCTATCAACTTATATATTTTCCAAAGAACTCTTACTAGTACAGAAGCTAAGTGGTATATTGTATTTCCATGAGCTTATTTCAACAACTTCAGTGCCTTACCTACTACATTTTAAACTCATTTTCAGTTTCCTATTTGTTATGAAACCATAACCAAACTTTTGAACTCTTTCAAACAATATGACTCAACCCATATATCAGATCATGTTCATGAGTCGAGGCGTCAACATCGATTGGTCAAAACCTTCGTTCCTAATCAGTGATTGGCTAAATGGTTCATCAAATCTTTGCTACCATCCATAACTGAATATGTTGCTAAAGGTGGAGTCGCTACTAAAAATCAAGTTATTGCTCGTGCCCAATATCTTGATCTCATCTATATACAATCTGGCACGCTTTACGACAAAATACCCATTGCTCTAAGAACTCAGCACATTGTTCTACCGCCTCCTACTAAAGAATCACATGTCGCTAATGGCATGATTGGTTCTACTAGCCAATAGATAGTGAGTAAATTATCTAGTTCATCTATTGTTGTGGCTACCCAAAACCCATGCTCTGCTACTCCTGTGACTACTTTTGAGATTAATGTCATCCAATATATGAAAGGAAAATCACAACAACTCAGATCTAAAAAGAAAGGAGAAGGAAAGAAGAAGAAAGATAATTATTTGCAGGACAAATAGACTAACCAGACTCCTAAAGACAAACAAAAACCTCGTTATCCTTTCTTAATTTGTAATGAGGAACATTTTACCCAAGACTATCCACATCTGGAAGAAGTTAATCAATTCCTCAAGTCATCATATGTCACACCTACTGTGTTAATAGATCCCTTTCCTAAATAATAAATTAAAATGGTTTCATTTGATCCAACTTCCTCTTCCTCGGTTATGATGCTATCTTCCACCAAACAGAAAAATGAAATCATGGTGGCTACGAGAATTAAAGACTATGGTAACCTAAATCCCTTGACTGGTAAGGCTACCGATCAACTTGCTAGTTCTACCACATCTCCTTTGGATTCTTGTCCATATGTGGTCCCAACTAAATTAACTATTAAAACCTCCCAAGGGCGTTATTCACAAAGAAAAATTTAATCCTCGTGCGAGAGTTACACATAATTATAGTATAGTAGAAGACTTGGCTCAGGCTCCTTCTACTATGTCAACTCTCTAGGTTTTGCAGAATTGTCCCACCCATAAGAGATATTTACTTGCCACAATTAGAGGCATAGATCCTTCAGATTTGAGTCTTGTGGCCTTTAGTCACGAGAATTATACACCCAAACTGCCACCACAACTAGCATTTATGATCAAAGTGGTTGTTAGAAATAAGAATATCCATCAGATAATTGTGGACGAAGGTGATTTGACCTGTATCATGTCTCTTTCCTGTTGGACATCTATTAGTTCTCCTCAACTTTATCAGTCACCAACTACTCTCAAAGCCTTTGATGGAAGAGGTTTGAAACCTTGTGGAATTTTGAATACGTTGCAAATAGAATTAGATGGAAAAATGGTTTTAGTAGAAGTTGAAGTTATAGACATATCATTAGGTTATAATCATTTATTGGGTCACACATGGATTTATGCCATGGCTGCTGCCATTTCGACCTATTATAGGATGATCTCTTTCCATCACTAGGGGGGAATCGTGGCCATTTACCAACTTACCTTTTTTCCAATAATTCTCATACTACTAGAAGCATCCCTCTTGTGGGAAAATCCTCGCAATCTTATTAACATGTCAGAGTAGGATTGCCTAAAGATTCCTCTTTGATGGGATATTTTTCCCTTCCTCCTCCTGACATTCCAAATCTGGTTGTCTTCATCAATATGATATCTTCTTGTACTATTCTATCTAATCCTTCGATAGTGCCAGATACTTCTAATGTTGATGCATTTTGTGGCAGCATATCACTCAATCCTGTTGAGCTTGAATATGAAGCCATCTATTCCACATGTTCATCACATTATGCTGTACCCTCTTTGGTAGATTGGTTCATTCATTCCCGAGATTATGGTTCATCCTCTGATCCTTTTTATAGTACATTCTCTTCTGATGAAAACATCATGGAAATCATGATGTCAGATGATGCACCAAGGGATGATAGTCATCGTCGTTCCTCCTTACTTGAGACCTCTAAGGATAATCTTGGAGATATTTATTCACCAAATATTGTTGATATATCTATGGATTCCCTATCTATCCAAGATGTTGATTATGAGAAAAAATTATCAAATATTGAAGAGATTGCTCCTCTTGATATTTTGATTAAACCCAAAATTGTTGAAAACGTACACATTGGTGCATATTGTTCTCCTAATGAGGTCAAGATCTACAAAGCCCTTTTTTAGGAATTTGCTAGATGTTTTTTCTTAGGCATATGAAGAGATGCCAATTATTTATCCAAATATCATTGTACATGAAATCAAACCATATATGGATGCTAAGCCAATTCGACAACACTTGCATCTAGTTCATCTTAAGAAACCTATTGCAATTAATGTAGAGGTTAAAAAACTTATATGTGTTGATTTCATTTCCCTAGTTCCTCTTACTAATTGGGTATCGAACATTTTTCCTATAATGAAGAAACAACGTATGATTCGTGTTTGTGACGATTATTAATATATCAACTGTGCTTGTCCTAAGCACAACTATTTGACTCCTTTTAGCGACCAAGTTGTTGATGATTTTGCTGGAAGAGATTTTTTTTTTTTTTAATGGATGGTTTTTATGGCTACAACCAAATCAACATCCTCCCATAGGATCAACATAAAACTACATTTATTTATCCATGGGGCATGTTTTGCTAGCGTAAGCTCCATTTTAGTTTGAAAAACGCTAGTGCAAATTTCCATAGGGCTATGAATTATGCCTTCCATGATATTAAGTACATTGTGCAACCCTATTTGGATGATTTACCTGCCCATTCAAAACATCATGAGGATCATTCAATGCATCTCAGGGATATTTTCTTACATTCTCAACATTATAATATTAGGTTGAATCTGCACAAATGTGTGTTTTGCATCCAATCTAGTAGACTTCTCAGATTCGTGTGGTGAAGCAAGGAATTCATATTGATCCACTTAAAGTGCAGACGATACTTGAATTTCCTACACCTTCCTCACTTGTTCAGGTACAACATCTCCAAGGGAAGGCTAACTTTGTGGAGATTTATTCCCAATTATTTTGAATTGACCAAAGAATTTACTCAATTGTTGAATAAATGGGTTGCCTTCCATTAGGGTGATACCTCCGAAAAGGATTTTTATGCTTTGAAATATGTTATGGTTTGAGCATCATTGTTGTATCCCCTTGACTATCAACACGATTATTTCTTGTATCTCTTTCCGCCCTTATTTTCATTGCTATGGTATTGGTCCAAGAAGATGGAATTGGACATTAGCATCACATTTATTATTTGAGTTGGAATTTGAATGACACATATATCAAATATACTCACGTTGAAAAGTTAGCTTTGGAAGGTGTTGAAGTTGTCCAAAGGTTTTGCCACTAAATTATGCATTGCAAGACTATGGTAGTATCTGATTGCAACCTAATGACGTATATTATGTCACGAAAATTGCTTGCAAAAAGTGCTCTAAATGGATTTTAATTCTCCAGAATTTCGATTTGGAATTCGTCAAGTCCAAATCTAAGAAGTCCTTAGTATTAATTGAACTAATATGTGACCTTCCTGCATCCAACACTGAGTTTACATATCATGATTTTATTCCCAATGAGTCATTGTTTTTTAATTGATTCATCTGACCTTTGGTATGGAGATATCATCACCTATCTCTAGACCCAAACTTTCCTTCCTAATACCTCTTTCTATGATCAACGACGTATTTGATACTAGGATAAAAATTACATTATACTTGGCGACACCCTTTGTCATCGTGGTATCGATACCATATTTAGAAGGTGTTTCGCTCATGAGGAGGCTAAGAAATCTCTAAACAAATGTCATGTTGGAGCATGTGATGGACATATGTCTAGTTATGCCACTGCCCAAAATATTTTCTATGCTGGTTACTTTTGGCCTACTATGTTTCAAGATTGCATCATTATGGTCCAAAAGTGTTATGATTTCTAGATCTATGATCTTAAAACCCATGCTCCACCTTCTCCTCTACATCATGTAATCATCGTTGGACCATTTGAAAAATGGGGCATTGAATTCATGACATGTAACCCTCACTAAGTCAAGGGGCATGGCTACATCATTTTGGTGGTATACTATTTTACCAAGTGGGTCAAAGCAATGCCTACACATAATAACACTGGTGAAATAGTTGCTTTATTTATTTTTAATCATGTCATTGCAAGGTTTGGTGTACCATAGGCCATTGTTGCATATCATGGGAAACATTTTGGAAATCACATGATGTCTAAGCTTACTACCAAGTTGGGTCTTTAACATGACAAATCAACTCCCTATTACCCATAGGAAAATGGGAAAGTAGAAGCTATTAACAATTTTTTTTAAATAATGCTACAATGCATGATAAGGGGTTCACAAAACAAACATGCACCTCATCCTTTATGTAGATTTGTGGTCATATTGAACCTTTATCTAGCTACAATTGGATTCACACCCTTTCAATTGGTGTATGGTATAGAGGCAATCCTTCCCATTGAATGTGAGATTCTATCTTTGAAGCTTGTCATCTATAACAACCCTCGTGAAAATTCCATGTAA